>VZSC01012003.1:28728-95936 GCA_013398225.1 Steatornis caripensis
AATAATAATAATAATAATAATAATAATAATAATAATAATAATATTTAACAGGATCTTAAAAATCCATCAACCCTTTTAAGTCTCCCTATTACCACAATACATCTTTTTTACACTATACACATTCTTCTCTATCCCATTTGGTGGTGTATCATCACAGACTTAACATAACGAATGTTAAAAAGAAGCGTATTGACGGAAGTACTAAAGTAGAATAATGTAGGAAGGTATGGATGGTAATGTAATATTGGATTAAATTATACTAGAATGAAGAATATGATGTGAAAATTGGATACTAATGTTAATATCAGAGTAAAATATTGCTACAATACATGATCTGATATAAAAATTGGAGTATACTTCTGAAAATTAATGTGGTGATAACACTGCCAAAATTCATACCACGCACGATTTTCAAAGCAGATTTTATAAGGCTTCTGTAGCTTTCTGCTTTATACAAGATACTTTGCTAAGTATATGTACATAATTACATGAAAGTAAATATATTCAGTAAATGATGGCTGCTTCAATGCAAAGAAATTCATATAGACTAAGGTTCTGGAAAGAACCAATTTTGTACTTCTTTTAATCTGTTTCAAGTACATGTGTCCTTTATCATCCATACTACACTCCTATGTTATTTTAAAGGACAAAGGGTTNGCTGCTTCAATTCAAAGAAATTCATATAGACTAAGGTTCTGGAAAGAACCAATTTTGTACTTCTTTTAATCTGTTTCAAGTACATGTGTCCTTTATCATCCATACTACACTCCTATGTTATTTTAAAGGACAAAGGGTTTTCATTTTTTGTTCTGCGTTTTTTCCCTTTAATGAAGAGGTCAGCAGTTTCTACAAACAGCTGAGTTTCATGCATAAACTTGCATAAAATATCCATAAAATCTGTATAGCACCTTCACAAATAGAAAATAGCACAATATGAAGTAACATATATTGTTTATTTGTTAACTGAGATCAAAACTATGCCTATCTAGAGTCTTTTGGTTAAAATGACGGTAAGTAGATTGTAATTTCAATTACAGCTAAATCACGCATTGTAGAATTTGTATTATCCAGAACTTAAATAGAGAAAAATGAGTGTCTCAATGTTACTGAAAGTTCAGTATAACAGCAATATGGCACTTGCAATTGTTATACAAGTCTCAAATTTCTGAAATATTTACTAACCTTAGATAATGACAACCTCAGGAGAAAATCAAGAAAACAGACGGTATACAGGAGATAGCCTGAGGCAAGCAGTGGTGAGGTCAGATCTATACAGTATGTGTGCTTTACATGAAAAACGCTCTACTAAAATGTCTTTGCGTACTGTGTAGGGCTTTGGGATATAGCAGGTATTCACTAGGGGAAGGTAAGGAGTATTTACTAGGATCAGTAACATGAAATTCAATATTAAAACCGACAAAGGTTATCATCTATTACACATTAAATTCACCACAGTTGTTTGACAACTCTCATAGCAACAGATTCCACCCTTAACAATTCAAAGCAATCTTTCAGATTAAAGTTCATGTGATTACTTTAAAGAACTAGTCAGTGTTAATCAAGCAATATTGCTTCAGGCATCGTGTTTGTCTTTCACTTCAGGCTATTTGGTTGATTGCGGAAAATGCTGAGTTTTGCTGTGTGTATGTGCAGAGCTGTGTGTCTGTTAGGTGGAAGTGACAGGTGAGGTAGTGATGGGGGGATATGGGGGCTGATTGAATGGACTGTGCAATAGGGATAAATAAATAAATATAGGGATAAATAAAGTCCCAGTGACCTGATTCTGGTGGAATAGGGTAAGAAGTATATTCTGTATTTATAATTGTATATTCTTTCTAATTTAATTTTGCAGGATAGTTACTAATGCTGACATGGTTAAAATAGCCAAAAATTCTTTAAAACATCTGTTTATATATAAAAATAATAGATACATGGGTAAATACATATACATGTGTATATACACACATACATATATGCATCTAATTTTAGATCATTGCCTAGACTTTCTAGAACTGGTAGTGCTTCACATATTTTCTAGCCAGACCAGTTACTCAAAGGAAGGTACTCCTCAGTGAGATTAAGAAAATTCCACTCCAACATTTTACAGGATAGAAAACACCTTTTTTCTGTCCAGTTGTGCAGCATCTGCTCCAGTCATGTCTTATTCCTGATCTGTTGTTCTGAGGTATTGCGGACACAGTGTTGGTAACAGTAACATTATAGAGAGGAAAGACTAAAGGTGCTGGGACTGTTATACGCTCTGACATTGTTGTCGGAGACCCTAGGAGGTTTGCTTAAGTGACCTAACATCTGTGGCAGTATTCAGCATATTCAAAGAACAGTCCTTTTGAAGAAAGCTTTCGTTCTGCAATGCTGTCCTAACATCTAACCAGGTGCTGAGTTCAAGCTCAAGGTGAGAGTCTCCTTGCTGTTAGTCAGTACAATTAGCACATCAGGCTGAGCTGCAGATTCTTACAGGTAACAGTGGCAACCGCTGCTATCAACAAAGGTCATACAGTTGCTGAGTCCTGCATTGATGCCAATGAAGAGTTCTGCTTGCAACGCAACCCTTTGATACGAATGAAAGATAGGTCTTAACTGTGGTGTTCCTTGTGACCACTGGAAGTGGATATCCCATCACAATCTCTTCAAGAAATAAGGTTTAAACAAATTCTCCAGCGTCTGAAGTAATTTGCATTTCTTGACTTAAGGAAGTTCTGCATTCAAAACAATCTAACGGTAATATTGTTTTGACTAGAAACTGTCAATTTGTTTTAAATGAAGCTGTGTGTAAGAAACAGGCACTTTCAATCAACCTTCTGATTAAAAAGACTTGTAAGTGAAGACTTTTTAAGTGGTCAAATATCCCATTTAGATATTTTTAATGATAACTTTCACTTTTGGCTCTGGTTCAGAATGATCTTCCATTAGAGACTGTGCTGAATAAGAACTGCTTATAAACAATCAAAACCTAAACAAATGCTTTGAAATTACTGGAATTATACATGGTACTTCACCCAACCACATTTTTTCCCCAGTTCATCAGTTTTCATGAGTGCCTCAATCCTGAGATAAACCAGTTCCAACTGTTGGAAGTTTGTGTTGTTGGGGAAATATTGTCTTATTCAGCTGTCCTTACCATGACTCTTACCAGAATCTGGAGGAATAATTCTTTGCAAAAGCCGTCATATTTTGTATTTTGGAAGATTATCCACAAAATCATCATTCTGTTCTGCCCTTCTCACCACTTCTAGTGATAGTTTTCTGGGCTCTGATAAAGGGCGATGTTATTTCAGAATTCAGTCAAACATTGAAAATGCACATTAAACAAAATTTTCCGAATCTTTGCAATCTGCTTGAAGTGTGAAAAATATGGATCTATCTGTCTCATAATCTTCCATAGTGTTTACACCTAGTTAAAGACATTCTTAATAGTTAGAATTCTTTAAGCATAAGGAAATAATAATAATCCATAAGTATTAAAACATAATTATGTGTATGTTTTACTCTTACACTTTCCTCCTTTAGAGTATCCAAAATAAACAAGGCAGCTGCTGACTTTGCCCTCCAAACGTGTTTTCTAATGGTCACAATCATTCTGGAAGAATTAAGGTTAATTTTTTTTCCTTTTCTTTTTTTAAGATGTTTTATTTTAATGATGCTTTGAAATTTGTTTTCTGCCAAAAAGAAATCCAGTTAACTGTGGAAGAAAATTCAAATCCTGATGATAACATCCTTGACAAGTTTATGCTTCTTCAGAGTAAATGAGATTTTACTGTGTTTTCTTTCACTTTCTCTTTTCAAATTTCATAAGAAANAATTTGTTTTCTGCCAAAAAGAAATGAAGTTAACTGTGGAAGAAAATTCAAATCCTGATGATAACATCCTTGACAAGTTTATGCTTCTTCAGAGTAAATGAGATTTTACTGTGTTTTCTTTCACTTTCCCTTTTCATATTTCATAAGAAAGAAAAATAGTTTCTAATGAATCACTGATCCTTCTTTTTTTTTGCCTTCTTATAATATTACCCTTACTAAGGAACATTCCCATAAGTGTATATCTTCTTTTTCATATGTTCCTGAGGAAAGAAAAAAAAAAAAGAAAGAAAGCATTTTACAAAGATTTAGATCGTCAGCTTCTTTTCGGTTTGAATTATTGCCTGATTTCACTATACACAGATTAATTCATGCCATTTGATTTTTATTCCTTAAACTCCTTTCAAGTGTACATATTTATTTCATATATGTGTATATGTACTAGCACAAACTATACATAAAATAAATAAATACACGTGAGTAAAGCTGAAAGTAAGAAGACAATTTATATCAGAGCGCTCTGCACAGAGGGGTAATAGTGCAGTAGATATTAGAAAAGGATAGCAAAAAAGGAGAAACTCACGGCTCTAGTTAACAAAAACATGCAGTCAGTCATACACACATAAGTGCATAAAGCAAATATTGTAAATACCTCTCATCTTCTTTTGGGAAACACAGGTAATTTAATAGCTCATGGCTGGATACTATGCTTACACCGTCAGGAGCCCCATGTGAAAGCATTCAAATGAGTGAGCAGTATTCAGTGTGTTAAAGGGGTGAGGCTTTTCTGATCAACATTGTTGGATTCGGCTGAAGAAAATGTTGCCAGTCAAGAAGTAATGAGATGTATCTGTAATTAGACATCTCAGAACCACAAACTGAGGCGGTTTAAAGCTCAGAAGAGGAACAATAAAGCCAGTGCAGGTATGTCTAGATGGAATTTCTGTAGTTATAATGTTTTGTTTTTGCAGAGAGTGCAGAGGAAGTCTCATTAAGAGTTTACTACAGGTATCACCCTTACGGACTATGTCTTCATGGGTGATTTTGTCTATAATAGCACAGAAGGGGTGGAGTCAGGAAATAAATGAAAGTTAAGAGTAAGAAGGATCTTTTAATACTCCCAACTTAGCTGCATAGCACAGGGAGTTATTCTCTTAACTTAATAGCATGGATAAAACGTTGGTGTTTCACAGGCCATCACGGAGATGTTCCCTTGTGACCACTATCGGGCTTATAGCAACAATAGAGAAGCCACTGTCACCATGCTGTCGCACAATTCTCCTACAGAAGTGCGTTAAAACCCTTAAGAAGGGTGTGCAGGATGTGTGATCTCCTGCTGCATATCATCAGAGGATAATAAGCAGAGACAAATAAAATGAATATAGAGTATGTTGTACCCTATGAAAAAGGATACCATTTTCTCCAGACTCTCAGAGTCAAAAGCTCTGTTTGTGATGATAGACTGCTCTGCATGCTCTGTATGTTTCCACTCATTAATCCCTGCAAGATCTGGACTGATAGACTGCTCACAAACAAACATTGAAAAAGTGTGTCTTCCTAACAGAATTACTTACAAAGGTTTTTCTGAATTGACACATCCAAAATACTCCTTATCAAGGGAAAAGAGATTTGCAAAACAAGAGAACAAGAGGCAATTCTCATACAACTTTTTTTGCCTGGCTCCCATCCTTAATATTGCTATGAAGACCTTTTTATGGATTTTTTTAACTGTAAGCATCTTGCATCAGCCCTGCTATGACTATGGTATGAGAAGATGGCAGACGAGCTCTGACAGTGTGTTCAAAATTCATACTTTTGATATTGTTAATGTTATTCCTAGCTGCTTTTGGTATTACTGATTTTGCAGATTGTATTCTTTGTATTCATTATGAGCAATTATTGCTTCAATTTTATCTTCTTTTGAATATTTTGTTCCTATTTTTATCACTTTTTATGTGCTTACAGGAAAAAAAATATACCTGGGGTTTTGATGGATTTCTTGAGACGAATAGTCACCTTTCAGGATACATTGCTACTTTTTGTGAAGAATTTAGCTTAAGGTTGATGCAATTTACCTTCTTAGAGTTTTTGAAAAGGAACATTTCAACAACACTGTTTAATTAATAATGGGATTATAGATACGGGATACATATTTATCTTCATTTTAAGTTTGTTAATATTTGAAAGCCTTAGCTTCATTTTCTTGCTAGATTGTCAAAATGTGGCCTGTATTCTATAAATATTCCCTAAAATTTTACCACTAAGATGGAGAAAACAGCTGAACAAACATTAATATTTATGAGCAATCTATTGGGCAAACACTACAGGGAATTGACATCACTGAATATATTTGTACCGTACATGTGACCCAGCCTTTCTCCACCCATACTTATTCCCAGAAAGTAAAAACTTCTATATTCACTTTTTATAGTATCAATTTACTTCTTGCTCAGTCCTTGGACTATGTAAGAGAAAGTTCCACTAATGGAAACTTCCATGGGAAAGGCTGTGGATGTTGTCTACCTAGACTTTAGTAAAGCCTATGACATTATTTCCAACAGCATTCTCATGGAGAAACTGTCTGCTCATGGCTTGAACAGGTTTAATCTTCACTGGATAAAAAACTGGCTGGATGGCTGAGCCCTAAGAGCTGTGGTGAGCGGAGTTACATCCAGTTGGTGGCCGGTCACAACTGATGTTCCCAGGGCTCAGTACTGGGGCCAGTTCTGTTTAATATCTTTATTGATGATCTGGGTGAGGGGATAAAGTGCACCCTCAGTAAGTTTTCAGACAACACCAAGTTGGGTGGGAGTGTTGATCTACTTGAGAGCAGGAAGGCTCTGCAGAGGTATCTGGACAGGCTGGATCAATGGGCTGAGGCCAATTGTATGCGGTGTAACAAGGCTAAGCGTCGGGTCCTGCACTTGGGTCACAACAACCTCGTGTAGCGCTACAGTCTTGGGGCAGAGTGGCTGGAAAGCTGCCGGGAAGAAAAAGGTCTGTTTGCCAACAGACGGCTGAATGTAAGCCAGAAGTGTGCGCAGGTGGCCAAGGCAGCCAACAGCATCCTGGCTTGTATCAGAAACGGAGGGGCCTTTAGGACTAGGGAAGTGATCGTCCCCCTGTACTTGGCACTAGTGAGGCTGCACCTTGAATACTGTGTTTAGTTTTGGGTCGCCCACTACAGGAAAGACATTGAGGTGCTGGAACACATCCAAAGAAGGGCAACAAAGCTGGTGAAGGGTCTACAGCACAAGTCTTATGAGAAGAGGCTAAGGGAACTGGGGCTGTTTAGCCTGGAGAAAAGGAGGCTGAGGAGACCTTATCCCTCTACAACTACCTGAAGAGAGGCTGTAGAGAGGTGAAGGTCAGTCTCTTCTCCCCAGTAACAAGTGATAGGACAAGAGANCGGTGTAACAAGGCTAAGCGTCGGGTCCTGCACTTGGGTCACAACAACCTCGTGTAGCGCTACAGTCTTGGGGCAGAGTGGCTGGAAAGCTGCCGGGAAGAAAAAGGTCTGTTTGCCAACAGACGGCTGAATGTAAGCCAGAAGTGTGCGCAGGTGGCCAAGGCAGCCAACAGCATCCTGGCTTGTATCAGAAACGGAGGGGCCTTTAGGACTAGGGAAGTGATCGTCCCCCTGTACTTGGCACTAGTGAGGCTGCACCTTGAATACTGTGTTTAGTTTTGGGTCGCCCACTACAGGAAAGACATTGAGGTGCTGGAACACATCCAAAGAAGGGCAACAAAGCTGGTGAAGGGTCTACAGCACAAGTCTTATGAGAAGAGGCTAAGGGAACTGGGGCTGTTTAGCCTGGAGAAAAGGAGGCTGAGGAGACCTTATCCCTCTACAACTACCTGAAGAGAGGCTGTAGAGAGGTGAAGGTCAGTCTCTTCTCCCCAGTAACAAGTGATAGGACAAGAGAAAATGGCCTCAAGTTGCACAAGAGGAATTTTAGTTTGTCTGTTAGGAAAATTTCTTCACTGAAAGGGTTGTCAAGTGTTGGATCAGGCTGCCCCAGAAACTGGTTGAGTCACCGTCCCTGGAGGTATTTAAAACACATGTAGATGTGGTGCTCAGGGACATGTTTTAGTGGTGGGCTTGGCAGCGTTAGGTTAATGGTTCAACTTGATGATCTTAAAGGTCTTTTCCAACCAAAAACCCCCTATGATTCAATATTTCTGTGTGAGATTTTCAGAAGCAATCAGAATTTATCTGAATTTCTGAAGCAATAGTGATTTTAGTGGAACCAGACCTCTGCTGGAAACATTTGAAAATCCTACAATCATGCTTTTGGAAAGGAGCAGGTAAATAAATAGCTCTGCTTACAGTAATATCCCCAAAGAATATTTCATTGAGCTATTGTTCTAACTTGGATTAACTCATTATATTGGTGGGAAGCTGCCAGAGTGTTAATCATATTGGATTTTTATATATAAACATATAGAAGAAAAACGGAGATTAAAAGAGAATGCAGTTCAAAGGAAAAGACATGCTGACCTTGATGTTTCCCACAGGTGCAGATCCATTTACAACAATGGGCCTTTCTGAAGGGTTTTTATATTATTGAGACTTCCAGCATTAGGATCATTTTTCAGTTGAAACCATTCTGATTGAGATATTGAAGATTAATTTTGCTTTAACGCATATTTAGCAAGAACAGGATTCTTTAGACCAATTGGTATAGTTAGTCTTGCTTTTATCCGTATTCATCTGGATCAAGTTCAGAGATTTTAAGTAAAGGAATACAGCTTGCCCATAAACTGTTCATGCAAGAGTGGCAGAAGGGGAAGCTCAAGTTCATATATATACACATATATAAATATACATGTATATGTCAGTATACATATACGTGTTCACATACCTGTGGATCAGAAGAGGTAGATCTCAGGAAAATTTCAGAAAGAAAGGGGTCAGAAAGTGTACTTTTAAACTTTTGTCATCTCTCAGACACATACACATCTGCATCCCTCCTAGTGAAGAATTTTTAGGCCTCTAAGTATATATATTACACCAACTAAACTCCTTGGCTCACAGCCTATGACTAACAGGCCGACTGTACATTCAGACTTTTTCCCTGATTGCTCACATTGTTGAAACCCCGGGATGCAATTGACCTGTCCCAGCTGGGACAATAAGAGAAAACCTATAGCTTGTTAGTGTGCTGTAGGGTACATGCACATGAAGTCTGGAGAGCTCACAGCTGTGAAGGTCCCTGCCTGAAGTGCCTGCATCCAACAGCATATACCCTGCTAGGCATTGTGGCCTGGACCATGCACCACCACTCACATCCTCCATCCCCCTGATGTATAGGAACCATTTCTACATCCTTGGGGAGAGAGGGGAGAGAAGGTATTCCAGGAGATATGTACAAGGTGGCCAGCACAAGAAAGAGAATTAAAACATGACTGTGTGGATGGAAGGACATCACTAGTACAAAAAAGAATATTTTTCTCATGTCCTTCAGGATAGTGGTACAGCATCTGGTATGGTTGCAGAGCTGGAGGTCTTCTCGCAGTACAGAACACCAACTCATCAGGGACTTCCGTCACTCTGTTCCACAACTTGAGCGTGGGAAGAGTTGTACCTTACCAGGGTGTTGTGCTCATTTTGTTGGAAGCTATCTGACACCTAAGCCTTGTTATCTGGTAGGGCTCCTGTTTGCATTGTCAGTTGCTCAGAAACTGTTGGATGAAGCCTTTTCTATGATGAATGCTTTACCATTCTGGCTATTTACACCCATAGGTTTTAATCTGGTTGCTGAGGAACTGACCTACATGCATATGCAAGAGCGAACCGAGCACTTTCAGAGCTGAACCTTTGTTCAGCTTTGCTGACATATTCACTTCATTTGAGTTTTTTGTCTTGTGCACACATGCAGCAGTGGTGGATCTATATAGCCCCTACTGCTGCAGTAGTGACTTATAGCTGGCCTACAGTCACACAGAATGAGTCCTCTATGTTCTCCTGATTAACTAACTGATGAGGGAACAACATGCTGGTTCTCCCATCAAAAGGTCTCTGAAGACTTCTGCTTTTCTTTACTAGCCTCCACCCTCGCAAGTGTCAGCAATCACAGCATACTTCTCATCCACATCTTGCAAATCCTTCATAGAGATGCAGTGTGGTGGGATTAGGGGATGGGTTTTTTTGCCACGAGTGAAATGCACGTGTTGGAAGTTGTTTGCTAAAGGTGATGCAAGGGTTTAGGGGACAGGTGATATATGAAGTGATGCATGAAATGCAGTGTGGCCATAGGTTACTGCTCAGGCACCTTAAATGCCTAATTGTTTTTGTTGGAACGGCTTTACTGAAAACTCAAAAATTTGAATGTTGAATTCCATTTCTAAAAAGCAATTTTATGTTCTTTTTAATTAAATAACTCATTGGAAAATTGTTTCTGATTTAATCCCTGTTGTTTTCGGCTTTAGCCCTGGGAGAACAAACTTGGTTTGAGTTGGTTCTGTTGGTACTCTCTGAACTTTGCATCTTTGCATTGCAGTAAGATAGAGGTTAGACAATATACAGCAGAATGCCGGACAATGCATGTGCATATTCATAAACACAGACAAAATGGTTATGAAGGAAAAAGAATAATCAGCAATAGCTGAAAGCCCAGAGCACTAAATTCTGCACTTCTACTTACAGCTATTAAAGTACTACCTCAGAAATACATTAACTGTTCCATTAGATCCCTCGTATACTTTGAGGGATACTCTGTCTTCGTCATTTGTGCGTGAGAGAGAATTTGGCCTAAAAGAGTTTGTCCCTGTCTAAACAAACGAACAGAAGATCACATCTGTATCACAGTGTTGCACAAGGAACCAAACACAAACATGCCTCTGTTACCTTGCTTTTTGTTTTATATGGATGCTCATTTCTTCTTTCCTACAATTTTTGAAGCAGAGGCTCTATTTTTGCCTTTCATTTAACTGAGCTCTTTGAGGAAATTTCAGAAGTAAATGGAAATGTAGCGTATTAAAAAAAAAAATGAGTCTGGTTACAGAAAAGATAAAACATAACTAGTTATTGCCAAGACTGTTGTGGAGAATTAAGTGTGCAAGTGACTTCCACTGCTTGCATACATATGACCATTAATATTTCTTGAGATGGTAAACTCTAGCCACTCGTACTGTAGTGCAAACCAGTGTACTGAAAAAAAAATAGAGAGGAGGGGGAGCCCCAACAAACCATTAATAACTTCTCAAATTCAACAGTAGCAACAATAAAGAGGAAGAAATTACATTTCTATTCCTTTGCTCCCCACGCAGAGATAGCTGGCAGTAACCAAGGCCAAGAGATGGACTGTCTTCCATTTAGGCATATAGTCCAGCATTCCCTGTCAAGCAAGAACAGGGTAAAATCTAGTCATAGATTATTGGTGTGTCTATCGCAAAATCACTGAAATATTGTCAATGTACTAGATATCTTATTTAATGAATATTGAACCATATTTTAGTGTTGCTTTGTAATGTCAGTCAGAATGAAATTCAAAAAATCAATGTTGTAAAATTTGGAACAGCAAGCCTAGTGAAAATATGGGTGGAATTTATAAGATTTGGGAATCGGGACTTACAGAAAGTGAGTAATCAAACTACTGCATGAAGTGCATCTCATTAGTGAGGGTAATAGTTGGGAAACTAAGATAGCGGAAGCACTGAATTCAGAACCTACTCATTTAATGAGACTTTAGAAGCCACTGGAAAGAAAGTTTGGATTTGATATGACTGAAATCCTCAGTCAGTCAGGATACAAACATAAACCGAGATGTAAACATCTTTCACTAGCACTTCAGCTCTCTGTTCTCTTTTCTGTTTTGTACCTGTAGGTAACAAAACTATGCCCTGAACTCTCCTAAGGAATGGGAGTTTGCCGACTGACACTGCCTTCCCTTTCCCTTGTTTTTGTGTGTAGTCACAGAGACAGCCTGCCAGTGACACCATCAGAGATTTTGGTTGCAACCCCTGATCTGGATGCTTTTACTTGTAACAAGCACTACAGTGTTCTCAGCAGAGACCTACTGGCTTGGTGGGAGAAACTGCTTCACGCCGAGAATCCATCACAGAGTGGACCATTAGCTGACGTTGTTCAGCTAACAAAAGCACCAAAAACCACTAGCAAATATGATGAGTTGTATTTCTACTCCTTAAGAGGGGAAGAAAAATGAATGCTGGTATTTACATCTTGGCTGCAGTCAAGCATGATTCTTTATAAAACATGAATATGCTTACAAAGAGAGAGGAAGGTGAGAAGAGGGAGAGATATTTGAGTTGTTGAAACTCAGACAAAAATTAATTTACCCATCCTGAACCATGAAGGACATTTTTTCCTCTCCTAAATACATGGGATACTTAATTCATGGAATATCCACTATATTAAGATAGCCCAAGGATCTACACTCCTCAAGTTAGTGAATCAGTTAGTTATCTTTACAATCTAGTGGAGCATGACTAAGAAGTGACAAGATAGTTGACATCAGAAGACATGGTTTGCAGACTTTATAGAGGATTTTGTTCTCAACTATGTGTGTCATTAACTTTTCTCAGTCGTCTCCTCTATTGACACCTTTATTAAACAATAATAGTCTCGTAAAACAAACATGGTATGCCACTTGCAGAAATTATAGCCTCTTAATAAGGGATTTATACTACCTTCTGCTATAAAACAGCAATAGAAAATTCTGGCACCAAGACCTTACTAAATATATTTTGTTTATAACTTGCTGTTGTGTATTGCTGAAATACTTGGCTTTGGGTGGTGATAGTCAAATGAGTGCACTGTATGTGTTGTTCAAGGCCTATGAGTTCAAGACCTTAGAATGCTGAAGTACCGAGTTAACCAGGAAGAAAACAGGAAGAGATAATAATGTTAGGTTTTTCATCTAATATAGCACAGCCATATATATTACATTAATTAACTTTACAGACTTTAATAGAATTTTATTTGGAAAGTTACACTTTTTTTCTATTTTCAGAGCTATAACAGTATTTACGTGCTTGCAGATTAGAAAACAAGAACAGTTTGTCTGGATTTGATTCAAGTCTTTATAATCCTGTTATACACATTTTTCTCCCGTGTGTTCATAAAAAGCTGCAAGTTGATAAACATCACTTACTTGGCACAGATCAGCCATTTTCCAGGTCATATACCTGAGAAAAGTACAATCCAAAGCCAACTGCAGCAGGTCTTTTAGTTCATAAAATGGAATATGTGTCTCCAACCTCCTCTAATCAAAAATGAACAACATCCCTTGCTATGTGCACTGAGTTTATTACCATATGGTAGCTGATTGGGAAAGTGGTAAACTCCTGGAAGTTCAGCAGCACGGCCCCTAAATGGCAAGGGTTCTGGTCAGCTCCATAGGAAGAAACGAGGGAGTGGTGCTTTAGTACCCCCAGCCATTCATCTGCTCTACACCCTCAAACTTTGAATGTTTATGCTGGGAACACAGAAGACGTGTAAAGAATATCTATAGGATGCTGCGGGCTTATTTTCTTCACGGAGCAAGTTGCCTAGCATGTATTTTTTTCTTTCTTTTCCTGCTTGTTGACAAAAACTAACAGACGAAGCAGACAGAGGTATCTCCATTTCTGGCACCCTCAGCACAAGCGGGATGAAAGGATGTTTGAGAGGCAGCTGACTAAGCCGGTTATTTTTAACAACAGAACTACCAGTGGACATTTCTGTGCCTGTCATGTTATCCAGGGCTTTAAATTAACTTGAAATATCAATTTCCATGTACTGAAGAGAAACTGAGACTGTCCAGCAGGGCAGCTTGCAGAAAATGTGGTGGTTTAAAATGAAAATATATTGCGAATACTTTAATCTCTCTTCTCACTCCTCCCACAAATTATTTATTCAGACATCTAGTGAACCGGGTAGAAACTACTTGTGTACATCATTCTATAGGGAATGCATTGTCCAATAAGCCTTATAAGTTAACTGTATAATGTGTAATGTCAGATTTTAGATAATGTTCCACTGGCTAAAATTTCTGTTGCTGAGCACTTATATGTCTTACTGTGTCCTTCTCTGCTCTTCACTTGGAGAACTAGTGTGGCAAAGATTTATTGGATAACTAGAGTCTATGTACACAGTAGGAGGTACTTTTCCATCCTCAGCTCAGAGCCTCCAAATTAATCTGTGAGTATGAATCACTCTTGATCTACCATTTCTCAGATTTCTGGACAGTGTAAAATACCAGTCTCAAAGCATCTGCATCTTCAAACTCTAAATACCAGACTTTTCTTAATTAACTTTGATTATCTCACTGCTTAAATTGATACAGAAAGAGGGAATATAAAAGCTCGGAAACTGTTCATGACATAAATCAACATACTTTCTGCACCAAACACCTTCTGTTAAAACTCACCTCCTGTGCTTGAAGACTCGGGAACTTTTAATCTTCCTTTCAGGACAATTTTCAGATGAATAGACAGTGACATTTAAACTTCTAAAATCATTAAACTACATTTTAACCAGTTGAAGTTTCACTTCTGTTTGTCTTCTCTTTTGGTTTCAGTTCTCAAGGTCATATTCATCGGTTTCCAAAGGCTCAGCTTTTTGTGCAGTAAGTTAGATGAAGAGCTAAATGATTATTTTGTAGTAAGAAGATGAAAGTTAGATGAACCTTGACATATCACTCAGAGTATAATTCAGCAGTGAATTCATATCATCAGGATTTATCTACTTTAGAAACTAAACAGTTAACCTAATAATCTCTTTTTATTGCTAATTTAGAAAAGCTTTTTTTCCTAAGTACACTCTCACTTTTCTGAATTCCCTGCATGTGACCTGCATCTTTTGTCCACTGCACCATTACCAGCAGCTAATCCCTCTTATTTATTGATAATTGGACAAAACTGAACAACATGCCAACTCCTGAAAACTGAACACCACTAAGGCCTCTATTCAGGTTTTCCCGCAAAACCACATTACTTTCCAAGCTCACTTCCTTTGTGGAATATCAATGGGAAAAGAGCTTGCAGTTCTCTCATGGTTTAGGAATTCCATTAATTCTAACCTGCACATTGCATAACTGTGTGCGATGTAGGAATACGATGTACTTGGGCTCAAAAACGAACACTTGTAGAACAGGAAAGGGAAAACTCATTTAATGTTTTGCTAATCAATTTGAAACTTGCAATGTTCACTTGAAAACAAATGTTCGTTTTCAGAAGCATGTTGGTCACTGGGTAAATGGTAATTAAGCAGTCAGTATTTGTGAAATGTGGTCTGCTTCTTAAAGATTTAATCACTTTTCTCATCATTATTGTTTTTGTCAAACACAACCTTCATTGCTGATGCTTTGTCAAAAAATCACTACAACATGTTCAAGATAATGTCGAACTTCTTACAATGGTGTGTCGCTGCAATCATGTTTCTCTGCAGATATATAGAAGTCAATTACTTGATGCACAGTACATGGGTACACACCGAGTAGAAGAAAACAAAACAAAAAAGACATTCTAGGAGAAAATGTAGTTATCACCAGCCTGCAAGCCTCCTAAATAGGAACTCCCCATGAAAAAGGCTGCTGTTTAGAAGCAGAAGCACCAGCGAGCGGTGCTGAACAAAGCCCTTCAGCAAAATTTTCTTTCATGCTTTTCTTGATTTGCCCTATCTCTGTACAGCCTTTCAAATATCCAGCTACAGTGATCTAAAGTCTAAAGATGAAGCCATAAGCCTCCCCTTTCAGAAACCAGGGAAGAGAATAAAATTCCTGTGTGGCATTTGACAAGACTGTCTGTGTGTGAAGTCCCACACTGAGGTACCCGAGCAATTTGGGAGTGGGTTATCTTTGGAGCAGGAGGCACTGCATATGGGCTTATTAGTCCTGTCTGTCAGGGCTATGCTACTTTAGTGTGGCTTTATATCTTCTGCGTCACACGCTTATATCCTCACTATACAGACTTACCAGCTTGCTCAGAATGCGCTAGAGTACATCTAACACAGCCTTTCATTGTGGGGTGCAGACATGTTCCAAGAATCTCTGCTTGCTATTACTCAATTTGGGAAATGGATACGAGTAATTTTTTGTAGTGCGGCTGGCTTTTAGCTGGGGAATTTAGGAAACAGCATCACACAGTGATCATTCAGAAGCAGATGAAAAGAATCTTCTCCATCACCATATTTTTTTTCTCTGTCAGCTTCTCAAGAAATCATGTCTCATTTTTAAAAAATGGGGGGTTTTTTAAAGAAAAAGTGACTGTTCCCAAACATAGAGTCTTGAGTGAAGTGGCACAAAGAAATATTCTTTACACATGGTGTGAAATGGAGTAATTTACGGTTTTTAATCTCGCAAATAATTTCAATCATATATTCAGACCACATCGCCATTGTCTGTCAACTTTAATTTCAGAAATTGGAAAGTATAATGGCTTTTCACTTACAGGGGGAATGAATGGCATTGTTAAGGTTTATTTATAGAGAAACTGGAATGTCTCCATAACACAGCATGCATATCTGTAAAAGCCAAGAGTGGACCCTTGCCCTCTAACTATGAGAGGAGAGATTTTGCCAATGAAGATTAAAAAAACCCAAGTAATAATCTCACAGGGCCAAAAGACATAAAGATGGTCAAATTCTTTAGTTATGTTATGTTGACAGGCTTACTGATGGAGTTTCATTAATTTATATAGGCAAAAATAGTGATTCACACTACTCTCACTGAAGTCAATGCAAGAAGAGAAAACTTCCTATCATGTACATAAGGGGAAGACCAACTTCAAAACTATCTGCACAGCAAACTTAATAACTTTCTTTTTTTACAGTGAGAGTTTTTTGAAATATACTTCGCAAACGAACGTTTAACTAAATTTAAATGTATAGAAAAATCAAAAGCTTAGAAGCAAGAGCTATTTCTAGATTAAGAGCATGTAAGGAGTAATTATACCATACTCCCAAGTCAAACAAAATGCATACTAATTATCTCTAATTTAAAAATTATGTGAGGATTTTTACTTGAACCTTGCAGAACTTGGCCATTAACCTGACACAAAATCTGAGAATAGGGTAGATTTTACTGCAGGAAAAATTATGTTTGAAGTTGTTCTGGAATGTGCATGATCATCAGTAGCAACTTAATCCCACAACCAAAAAAGAAGTTACATTTTTTTTTGTCCCACCTCTTCCTATTTCATTAGCCTTTTGAGTTGCCATTACATCCCACAGAGAGAAGAAAGAGCTCACTATGTGGCTGTAGAGAGTGGGCCCCCAAACTGCCTCCAGACTGCTACCTAAAAGCACTGAAAAGATTCAGTTTCTATGAAGGACCTACATGAAATTTTGACAATGATAAACGGAAAATAATAATAAAAGAATCCATGAGCCCTGATGGTTCTATTTGTGGCTGTGCTGGTAATGTGTGTACGCAGAATGAGCATGGGGTGTTGTTTGAAACAGTAAAACCAGTGCAAATGTTGACTTAGTTGTTATTTTTGTCCACAGGGGAGTACTTTCTACCATAGCTAGAAGGGAATTAGTAACCAATATTCAATGGTTAATGTCCTTCCATGTACAATGGTTGCCAGTGATGACCCAGGATCTTTGCTATTCTCACTCCTCCCTCCAGCTTCAGTTGCACATTTTTTTCCCCCCCTTCTTAAATACATTATCACAGAGGTGCTACCACTGGCGCTGATGGGCTCAGCCTTGGCCAGCAGCAGGTCTGTCTTTGAACCAGCTGGCATTGGCTCTATCTATCTGCAATAGGGGAAGCCTCTAGCAACTTCCCTCACAGAAGCTTTCCACACCAACCCAACATGTGCTTTCAGAGCTCTTTCCATTTATCTAGGAGATAGATATGCAGAACAACAATTCCTGGTATAAACTCAGAAATGAGGTATGTTTAAGTGAAGTAGCATGAGTCTAAAATTAGCCACTCTCTAAAATGCTATGACATGGTAAACTGATTTGGGAAGTTACTCGTTTTCAAGACTTGTACTAAAACATCTCAAACCGTATTTCTTAAATGCAGGCTTCTAAATCCATAATTGGCCAGCTAGGAGATATTCACAATGTCATAATCTATACTGGGCAGTTTTGGTGCCTATTTTTGGTGCCCAGCATAGATGATGAGTTTTCCTATAGCCCATGGAGAAACCTGAAAGTCTGAATTAGGAGCCTGTCAATCTCTAGTGACTGTAGGTTTCGGTTTACCAAGAGACTGTAACTTCAATATCGTAAGTAAGCTGCCTTAATTTCATCAGAACGAACATCTCCCTTGCACCTAGATAGGTCACCAGTTCTTCAGGAAAAAAAGGAATACTTGCAACCCTTGATTTGCATTGGCAAAGTTGAATGGTAATTACAAGTTGAAAGGAAATATATATGCTTGTACATCTGATCAGTACCATTCTACGTGCAAGTTCTGTCAGTCTATCACACAAGATTAGGAGGAATTGATTCTAGCACAGAAGCAGCAACATGAAGTGCAAAACAGTTGGCCAATGTCTTAATACATGCCTTTGCTTTTATGATAATCATAATTATACTGGATTTCTTGCTACAGTTTCTCCCATCCATGACGTGCTTCCTTTAAATTTCAGCAAGTTTCTTTCTTTTCTCAGCTGTAAAGTCTACATAATGGGAAAATGCTATACTGCAGCTGACAAAAATGTTTTTCCTCCTGACAATGGGAAGACAAAAGGTTCACTAATCATGTAACATTTATCATCAATTCAGTTGATTCTTAACAGCGAATGAAGGTGGACTGTTTGATATTTAAAGAGACTGTATGCTCAGGAGATATCTAATTATCCAAAGATCACTGCTAAAGAAAAAACAGAAAATAACAAACCATTTATGGAGACCAAAAGTTTCTCGAATGTAGGTGCTAGCTGCAACTTACCTTTAACCTTGAGTTTCTCTTATTTCCTCTCCCAGTATGTATGAAGCCAAGAAAAACGAGAGAAGAGTCCAAACTGCGGACATCACAACTAACAGAGAGGGAAACCAAAAATTACTTCAAATTCAGAGTTTAAAGAGTTAAAGAAGTAATACTATTTAAACAGGGTTGCAGAACTCCTATTAAAAATGGCAGTACTATAAATGTTCTAGTATTGTCAGGAATGTTCTGTTGGATGACACTATACTGTGATTTGTACACACAGCGGACCAGAGCTGATGGGTGAATGAAATGATCCATAACCCTCACTGACACATTTAGAGCAGTTCAGCTGCACACAGAGAACAGTCCATCATTTGCACCCTTCTGTGAAAGCTGGCTTTACCAAGTGTTTCAATGAAATATGTGCAACTTCCCATTTAAATTAGTACCACATGAACCATGAAGAGCACCACAGGTATCTGTTGTAGTACCAGCCTAATGCAAAAGTGGCCTGTCTTGTAATGCTCTAACAGGAAAGACATACAACCATTCATCTGTAACATATTAAAACCAGAAGAAATAAATTACTCTATAGATGAAGAATTATTGCTTGTGGAGAGAATGTGCAAAGGTAGTTCTAAAAAGCAGCTTTTACTAAAAAATTATTGCAACAGTATTTGAATTCCTAATGCATATTAAACCTAGTTCGCATAATCATAAATCATCATTTTTAAATCCAGAAAATCTGCCTGAAACTTTTTAAAGGTTTGTTTTACTAGTTCAGAACTATTTCAGCATTACCACCGAGGGAAGCACAGTAGGAGTGACTATAATGCTGAAGTATAAAACTTCATTATTTGCCAAGAAAAAGCTCTTTGGTCCTGAGTTTTTCAAATTTACCAGTAAGAGCTGCAGAAGTATCTAAAAATGTTTTGTGAACATACAGACGACTAAAAAGAAATTAACTCCTACAGGTGGATTTGCCCTCTTGTGCAATGGCTTTTCTTAAATTGTCTTATGTAGTGCAGTTAGTTAGGCAGAAGAGGTAGAAAAAGCAATGAATTTACCCGAATGCTGCCAAATGTTTATATTGAATTAATTTTAATGGGAAAATTAATCTCTGAATGCTCATTCTAAGCAAAGTACCTAATGCCTGATAAATCTTGAGCTGAACACAAACTAGCGTTCAGGGTGTTGAATACTTAGTACATTCAGCATAGTGTGCAGGGGCTGATGTACATGTGCTTTTTGCTATTGATTTAGGAAACAGTAGTAGTATCAACAAAGGAGCAGTCCTACACCTGCCCACCAGTCTAGATACATGTTACTCAATGATAGTTCCAAATATAAAAACAAAGACAAATGGGGTTAGTATCTTCTAGCCCAAATTTTCAAAAGCATGCCTTGAATTTCAACTACTAGATGCTAAAGTAGCCTCTGGGAGATCAGTCCTGTTCCAGCTGCATCTGGTTAGAATAGCTCTGTCATTTCTGAAAATGAGACCTTTGTCTTTATTTCTAGCAGTGCCTAGAAAGCTGGCATCAGATCCAGTCTGTCAATAAAACAGGATATTTCGCACTGGTATCTGGCCTATATACAATAGCAATGTAGTTTGCATTAATGAATATTCTTATATTCAAGTATTCTTAACGTGACTTTTACAACACAATATCTACAAAGTTCAGAGAAAATTCTGCAGTAAGATACTTGATCTGAAACCCTCTTTGCAAAACCAGCTTTGCCCTGAACTGATGAACCCATACGCCATGTTTCTCACTTGCAATTGTCCATAATTGAAAAACGCAACTCAGTCCTTTGGCCTCAGGCACCAGGTGAAGATAAATGACTGAGCACATAGCATAGCCGAGTTGCAGTTCTATTTGGGAATAGGTGATTTAGGGGGATAAAAGGATCATAGGTATGAGAGGACCAAAGCAAACAAATCAGTCCTACCTAACAAGTCAGCTACTCACGCTAATGTGAAACTTGCCTATTTAATGAATTTGTTTCGCCCATGAGTGTTAGGCAGTACCAGTGAAGCTCGGAATAAAGCAGAAGTAAGACTGTCTCCTGCAATTTTCCTCAAGCCATATTCACTGCCCTTTTGTTCATGGCTCTGTGGTCTCTCAGACACAAATGTAAAGTGAAATGAAAAGCAATTTTGCAAAACTGCTGCTTTTAGGTTGTGTGCAGTCAATTAACTAGAATACTATCATAAGATATTTAAACAGCACAAGTCTGGAACTGCTGCAATTTTGTGAATGGAATCTAAATAATCTGGATGATTGAGAGTCATTTATATCACTAATCTTACTCTAGCAGCTACAAGATACAGCTCCATGTGTCATGAAACATCTATGGCATTTCTGTCTTTGCTTAAAATAGCATAATTTCAAATGTTAACATGTTTACAATAGTTGCTTTTAGCCTCAATTCTTGTTTCGTTACTATGTGTGTTCATATCTGTATTTGAGCTAAATTATTGTGGGGGGTTGATCCAGCCAGCAGGTAAGTCCCTACCCAGTTGCTCTCTCACTTTCCCCCAGCAGGATGGGGGAGGGAATTGGAAGGTGGAATCAAGAAAAACGTGGGTTGAGTTAAAGACAGGTTAATAAGTTAATAAGGGGGGGAGGGGGGAATACAAAAAACCCCAAAACAACCCAAGTGATGCAAAAGTAATCAATCACCACTTCCCACCAGCTGAGTGATGTCCAGCCGGTCTCCAAGCAATGGCTACTTTAGAGGAAACTCATAGCACCACTAGCATTTTATTGCTGAACATGACATTATATGGTATGGAATATCTCTGGTCATTTTAGGTCAGCTGCCCTGGCTCTGTCCCCTCCCAACCTTCTGCCCATGCCGAGCCTTCACCCTGGGTATGGGCAGAGTGAGAAACAGAGAAGGCCTCGACACTGTGCAAGCACTGTTCAGTGGCAGCTACAACACTGACGTGATATCACCATTGTTTTTATCACAAAAATAAAGCACAGCAGCATACAGGCTACTATGAAGTAAACTAATTCCATCCCAACCAAATCCATTACAATGATGTTTTGTTACAGTCATCATTTAAGAAAACTCCCAGACAAGATTCCTTTCACACTGGCCGGAAGTTTTCACATCAAAATTTCAGAAGTGAACCCCTATAATTCAGATCAAATAATACAGTGTATGTCGTTTTCTATGTTTCTTTCTCTTTGTGGATAGGACAATAATAATGAGTGTTAAAAGATATAGCAGTTTTATCATTAAAACTCACTGTCAGTATCATCGTACAATCAAAGAATTACTGAGTGTGGAAAGCAACTCCGGAAATTGTCTACTCCAAGCCCTGCAGAGACAGCTACAGCAGGTCGCTCAGGGCTGCATTCGGTTGGGTTTAGAGTATCTCCAAGGATGAAAACTCCACAACCTTGCTGAGGAATCTGTTCCAGTCTTTGACCATCCTCATAGCAAAAAAGCCTTTCCTTATGTTTAAGAAGGAATTTCCTGAATTTCAGGTTCTGCCCATTGCCCCTTGTCCTGTCACTGAGCACCACTGAGAAGAGCCTGGCTCCGTTGTCTTTACTCCCTTATCAGGTATTTATACTATCCAGGCTGAACAGTCTTAGGTCGCTCAGGGAGAGATTCTTCAGTCCCTTAATCATCTTGACAGCACTTTGTTGGACTAGCTGTAGTATGTCTATGTCCCTCTTGCAGTGCAAGGCCCAGACATTCCAGGTGTGTCTCACCAGGGCTGAGCAGAAAGGGTCACTTCTCCAAACCTTCAGACAATGTTCTTTCTAACAAAGCAGAAGAGGCAGTTGGCCTTTGCCACAAGGGAAAACTGTTGGTTTTTTTCCTGCAGAGCTGCTTTCCCGCCAGTCAGCCCCCAGCATATACTGGTGTCTGTGCTTATTCCTCCCCAGATGCAAGACTGGTCATTTTCCTTTGCTGAACTTCATAAGGCTCCTGTCAGCCCATTTCTCCATACTTTCAAGATCTTTCTGAATGGCAGCACAGCCATCTGGTGAATGAACACTCCTCCTAGTTTTATATCATCAAACCTGCTGAGGGTGGACTCCAGCGCATCATCTTGGTCATTAATTAAGATGTTACACAGCACTGGCCCCCAGAGCTTCATATACCTAGCTCAGTCACTCTACTGCGTGGCTTAACTGGTCATCCCATGCAGGTAGGTCAGTTGATGACAACTGGTTCAAAAAAATACACATACACACACACACACGCCAATCTCACAGGTAGTAAATATAGAAATTATTTGTTCCCCATAGAAGTATCTGAGGAATTGCTGACATAATTATTGTCCTAAACCCTAGAGTAAGAATTTAAATTAATGTAGTTTATTTTCTTTTAAGCTACTAGAATCAGACCTTCCTGCTATCCTTATAAATACATATTTATATATGTATAATATATGTCTAATCATGTATTGCATAGAGGTGCATATAAAGGTAATTCTAAAGAAGTGTGCTTTTTTCTTAAGAATGGTGGGTTTTTTCACATTTTCCTCTACATCATTACAGCTCTCTGTAACCAGGCTGTGACAATTAGATGCGTACTCTCTCCAAAGTACTTAGGATCAGATGGAATTGTCACTTTTGTCTCTATCCTTGGATATGATATGGACAGTATCATCATCCCATTTTCGGATTGGAGTGATGATCTTGAGAGCACCTGTCATAACCTCTCTGCTCCATTGTGCATCACCAAGGAGAAAACAAGAAAGTCTGGAGCATGACGTAAATAAGGGGGAAAGAAAAAAATAAGGCATTTCTTTCCGTTAATCTGAGGGATGCTTGCAGATTATGTATGACTAGAGTTCACTGGTTGCACTTTAACCAGAGCACATGACAATCAGCCTGAATTGTGGACAGTTTGGGTCATATTCAAACATGTTGAAAAATCTTGTTAAAGTATAGAACCTGAAAGAATATTGAATTATTATATTGAATTAAAAACTAAATCAGTGTATTCCATGACATATGCTGACTGTGTATTGTGGAAATAGAGTAATACGTCACTACAAATTGCAATGTATGTACAAACAAACTAAAAGGCATTTGGGGCATTTTTTTTTTCAATTTGAATTCGGTTGAATTCTGAACCGTACATTACACAGGGGTAAAGAGGAATTACTGGTACACCTTACTAATTGTGTTGAACAATTTCACTGGTTTTAATGTATTTTTGCAATCTCTTTCTTCTGCACACAATTTTTGTGACTTTCTGTGTTTTCTGTGCTGTTAAAACTACTCACTACGTTCGCTGGGATTTACCACAAGAGATACATGGCAGCTTATATTCCAGTAAGCAAATTGCAAGTCTGGTCTTGTATGTGAATTGCTTGGATCAGTTCAAAAATCACAATCAAAAGCTGATCAAGATCTGTTTTTCATTCTTATTAACTTGCAAGATATTTTGGACTGACAATGGCTACACTACTGAATATTCATTGGTTTGGAGTTATGACTATCTCATTATTTTTAAAAAGGGTCCTAAGAGAGCTCTCACTGGAATCATTGTTAGAAGATATTACATATTTTTCACTTGGCCAGATCAGAGCACATTTTTATATCAATGAAGTCTGTTCAAAAGGCACAATGCCATGATGATAATTCGCTACAAACAAAATAAACAAGATGTAAGAGTGGAGATCAAATATTGGCAGCAAAGTGGCAAGTTTGCAAAGGATGAGCGAGCTTTCACTGGGCTCCTCTGTTCTTCAGCGTGCCAAAACAAACAGCAAAATACACACAAACAACGCTCAAGTGCTTCTTGGTCTTTTCAAATATTTTATAACACTCATGAGGTTAGTGAGTCAAGCACTGTGGTTGTATGTGTAAAAGTAAAATATTGTGTCACTAGATAATTGGCATTAAATGAGAAATAGGTTGTTCATCTGTGATTTGAGCAGTAAATAATATTGACAAAACAGGGAAAGTCCCTAACTTTCCAGAAATTATTGAACTTGCATTCTTATGTTATATTCACAAAGATTTTTCCTAAACAGCATTCAGTGGAAACAAAATAGGCATTTGAAAGCACAATTATTATAATTGTAGAGTTACTACCTAAAGCAAGCGCAATGAACCACTTTTTAAAAGCACCTGCCTTCCTGCACTGACTATAAAGGGAAACAAAGCTGGATCTCTAGAGTCGCGAACATTTAACTTAGAGCGAATGGATCACACCTATGCCAATATGTGTGGGAAGGATGTAAACAAGCAAAAACTATGAGAGAAGGAAACCAGAGAGAAAAAAAAAAGAAAATCAATATTTAGTTTTATGATACATGAATGTGCGAAAAAGATAGATTAAAAGATTATTTATTGGGGGAGAAAAAGGTTATGTAAAAAAAAATATCAGGAGAATGGCATCGGGAGAAGAGTCTGCAGAAGAAAAAAGAAAAAGACAACATAGGTGAGATTCAGCTTGTCTATGTCTTACACGCAGTGAAGCTGTGCTTATGTGCCCTAGGTGTCTTAAGCATCCACTGTGTTATTGGAGAGCTGTTCAATACAGCCAGCAGGACCTAAATGGCTTTTATCTCCTCCTATGCTAGATATCTAATTTCATTCAGGTAAACTGCTTTCTGAGTCGAATGCTTAAGTCAAATAGGTACCTATTTCAGTCGCCTAAACATAAGTGCTATTTGAGATGTTCTTGCATATCCTTGCTGGCATGCAGCAAAAGAGCACCAACTTAGAAGAGCATCAGTTTTCATATCACTGTATTATAGACCTAGGTCCTGAATTGTATCTGCCACGTAAGTATCTTGGATACTATGGGGTATTTGAAATGGCTTTAGAAATATATGCATGATCAATCAAATTGAGATCCAACTTTCCAGGGACTAAAATAGGAAACCAGACTATCCACACACACCTAAATTTAGATGTCTGAGTCTCGAGCTAAATCCTTTTTCTTGAGTTAGGGCAAGTAGAATTCAATCCCATGAATTGAGAACGGTTAAGGAGTCATAGAACTGAATAAAGTATGTCAGAAAGAAGATTGGAATTACTGACAAACTTGTATCTAAAGAGAAAACAAGCCCAGGCACTGGAGAAATATGACAGTAAAAGATGTGACTAGACACATTAAGAAAGAATAGCGCTATTTTCACACAGTAGAAGTTGGTTGAATGTTTAGATATAAACCACATTTCTATTTGTAAGCTGTAGGGATCTGGACTTACATGTGGGTGGAAGATTTTGAGTTGCATGGAATTACAAAATGACAGACTAGAAATTCTTTGGCAGAATCCATTAACTGAAGAATAGAAGATTTTCTCTAATCATATATGAAAGTGCTTCATAGCAGTGTAAATAGTAATATCAGTATCAAGCAAAAATAGAAGCAGTGTTATTTATCTTATTATTCTGTTCAGTTTAAATTACACTCTTCCACAGTGTCATATATTTAAGATCATTATGTTTACAACATACAGCATTAAGAAGGCCATCAGGAAAGCTAGATGTTTCGGCAGATGTGATTGGCAGCCTGGAATGAGGGACTAAGAGAATCAGATTTTTCTGATAAAATGAGCATTGGAATGAAAGTTAAGGATATTGACAAGTGAGGCTTTAGGTATAAAGGTTAATAACCTTCTTTGATAAATGGATCTCACTTGGCGTTGTGTCTGGAAATAAGACATTGCTCCATTTAATACCCTTTTCACATCACAAATATTTTCTTTGCAACCCTAACAGCTAAAAAACATTCTCCTAAATAAAACCGCAATTCCTAAAAGACAGCTCTGCACAAAGAGTAGATTGGTGACCTGTCACTGTGCTGAGAAACTGGCTTGCAGTTATTGTCCTTTCACACACATGCACACAAATTTGAACTTCGCATTCATTTTTTTAGCAGTTTGGCAGAATTTCTGAAACACATATGCATCTATATTTTTTCTAATTCAGATTATGCACATCTAAGGGTCAAAAGGAGAATTATTCTGAAAATGTTAAAGTATTGGTAATAGTATCTGAGGTTTGCACTCCTTTTGTCCTTTCTGTTCTTTCTTGTTTAAAAGTGTTAGTAACAGCATTTGGAGAGCAGGTATGACATATTACTATATATAGCCTCTTTCTGACCGTCACAAGAATAATTTTAGTTTTATTGTTCCCTGGTGTTGGTTGTTTTTTTTTTTTTCTTTTTTCCCCCCCTCTGATTTAATTTGCCTACTTATTTTGGTTTCTAATCTAACATTAGTTGAAACATGTATGTCTGTTATTTATGAGGCATACTTATTTATCTTAGGATAGTTTGGCTCATGTTGGAGAATAACATTTTCACATGCTTAACTTCAAGTGAAGGAAAAAAGCTATTAAACACAAACATAACCATTAAATTGTCATGTAAGCAAAATAACAGGAATGACTGCTAAGCTGCCTAAGAAAGTAATAGCTTCAATACCTCTGTATGGTTGCTTGAGTTATGCTAACTTGTATCTGATTGATACATTTCTGGAGAATAAAGGAAAAAGACAAAACAAAGCAGAATTGCAAGATTTTGCAAAGCACAAAAGAAGTGAGGACTGTACATACTTACTTTAAAAATATGTATAATGCACAAATAATGTTACACATGTGTTCAGTGTCCTGTACTGTGATACTGCATGCTCTAAGCAGTCTTGCACATGAACTGATGACAGTACAGGAAGTTTTAAAATATGATTTATATTTCTATATGTCCTCATCATGCAATTAAATTATTATCTAATTATTATCTAATGGTTTAAGAATTATTCAATTTCAACAGATGAGAATGCTTTTGATATAGTTGAATTGTTCAACTGATGTTTCTAAGGAATTTGGTTTCATGTGTGCTTTGCTAGGAAAACTGGAACATGTCAGATTTTCTGTAGAGAACTCCTGTATAGTCAGATTTCCTATAAGAAACTGCTGTCAATACTACTATGTAACTTATATTTAAAAAATCCATACACTTATGGAGGCAGAAGAAAGGGAAACTCCTCCTTTTCCCTCTTTGCTGGAACTTGCATAATATGTAGCGGTGTAAATATCTAGGACAATTTCAGAGGACAATGTTTGATCTCTCAGTACAATTTGAATGGCTATTTGAGGGCCAGAAAAATTCTTCCATATGTTGCCTGGTAAATTTAGAGAAGTGCTAAAGAAGGTAGTTTCTTTAGACCACCATAGAAGTGTTATGGGTAGTGGTAAACCTGTTGTCAGACTTGTTAACTGCACATTTGCTGGAACAGGATGCAGCTTGTTTTATGCTTTTCTGAGCTTTCATTAAGTGCTTTGAAGCACAGATCGTCTACATCTGGGTTTAAGTTCATTTTCTGAATGGACCTTAAATCTGAACTTTTCTTGTTCTGTTACCAGTTACATCTTTGTGATTTTAATTGGCCCTTCCATTTTCTTCATCTGCTGATAATAAAGATTTACTAACGTTAAATAATGAATATATAAAATATTTATAGAAAATTACACAGTAATAATTTAATCCTGGGACTGTAAAATAGTCTACAATAATAAATCTATTTCAAATTTGCTGGGGTTCACAAACGTAAAAATGTCTTCATTAACAGACAGAAAGATTATTATTTATTATGAATTTTAAATATTTTTCTTATGTAAATCTTATGTAAATATTCATATTATTTCAAAATATTAATTGAAGAAATATAACTCATACATTTTCTAAAGTTTAATAAATATAAAACAAACCAGATCAAACCATTATGTCTTCTTCAAAGCCATCTCTAATTCAATAATGAAAGTAACATTATAGCAATATTCATTAAACACTTACAGGTTATTGACCTCCATAGCTGAACAGAACAGAGGCAGTCAGCCTTAAAGGACAAATATATCTTAATTTTTGTCATGGGTGGATTAATGGCTTGCCTTTATTGATAACATTTTCTATTCAGCCTTATGGAGGACTTACAAAATGAAGCACAACAAAAGGATTAGAAAACAAAGAAATAATATGCCTAGCTGGACACACCATTTATTCAATTTTTGATTGCTCAATTATCAAGTATAGGCATTCTTTTTAATATATTTACTCAATGATATTTAAGATTCAAAATCAAATATAGTTTAGTGATGCTGTGAAAACCAGCTATGATGCGTTTACATAAAAATGACTAAACTGGCAGAGTGGATTAAATACTAGAGCATTTTGGAAGATGACACTCGAGCAAGATTTTGCATTTACATGAACTGGATAGTGTCAGAAATTTGTTTGCATTTGGGGCTTTTCTACTAAAACAGAATAGTAAACAAACATGTTACCATTGAGATTACATGGTGTGCCAGCATACATTATTTGTAGTTTGAAGGAGCATCCCATAGAATCCTTACTTATATGAAGAAAGCTTATCAAATTTTAAGGTAGAACAAGATGGGGTTTATTTAGTGCTATATTATTACCTGCACTAAATTTTTAATTTAAAAAAAGTTACCTGCTGCAATCAGTATATTAAAAGCTGTGGAACTGTAGGTAAGTTTCTTACCATGGATAAGCATATTGATTATTTTTCTTAAATAAAAATTTTAAGAAAAGCTTTCATATATAATTATTTCCTTCAGGGGTGGGTCATTCAGAATTGGTGACTTCACAATGAATTTGATGCTTTCACAACTTCACCCTTTCTATCACTTCCATGTCAGAAAGAAAATCTTGTTTCCAATGTTTTTGATTGTTCACTGAGTTACCCACCTTAGAGGCCTTTATCCTTAGAACTCTGTTTCTTTTCATTTATAGCCTTGAGGAGACAGACAAATAGCGCACAGAAAGCTATGATTTTAGTACATAGGTACTATGCTGGTGAGTGATAGATCACATCAGTATCCAGTGTTTGCTTCACTTGACATCAGTGAATACTCAGTGTTTACCAGCGAATTTGATGATCCAAAAAAACACTAAATCCTGTCATAAATACATTTGCTAAAGAGACGGACAGAATTGTGTTGTGGGAGCACCTTTTTGATTTGATCCTTCCTTAAAATGAAGGTGAAATATTTTGACATATGTATTTGATTCTGAAAAGCAAGCAAAAAATGAACAACAAATTTAAAGTGGAATATCCTTGATTTGGTCTCCAAAGTCAAATTCTTAAATTTACCTGAACAAGATTTCTTAGATACTGCACACCTGTATTTTAAAACAACTTTTGAAATTTTTATAAATTATTTTATTCATATGCATAATATACTGAGAAGTGTTTTCAAATTCCTTCTTCAATCCTTGATAAAACATAGTGTTCATTGCCAATGACAGATAAGGTAATGCTAAATCATTCTGAAGTTCTTAAGGTAAATCAAGAATATTAGTACCTCAACATGCTGAGATTTCTAAAAATAAGTTATAACTGATCTAACACACAGTGGTTTTGAAACTTCTACTGCAATAATAGTGATAGTGTATTCAGTCATCTTTCCAAAATCGTAAGTGTTGAGATTCTTCTTTCACTCCATTAACTTCCACTTGAGATTAATAGGGTTGTTCTATTTCAGTATAAACCCATGTTAAAAATTATTTTGGATTCTTCTATTGCAAGTAGTGTGCATCATGGGGGAATATTCTCAGAATCAGCTTGCTTTTACCAGCTTCTTAGTGACAGCTCACTTGGCAATTAGCCCTACAGAGCTCAGTGAGACAATGGTGGGGCCAAATTCAACCCAAATGGAAGATAACAGGATCAGCAACATGGACACAGATCATCCATGATCACCACTCACAGGAATGCAAAGATCTCTACAACTCCCATCTTCTAATTTGTTTGTTTTGTGAAAAAGTAACTCAATTATTGTTTCCATCCTAAAAAGGCAAACTATGGTGTCTTAAAAGTTGCACTTGTAAGGAGAAATTCTTCCAAACTGTTCACCAGAGCTGTGTTCAATAAGTCTTGAAATTAATATTTTAAAAAGTTATTGCAGGGTGGTTCTAAAACCAATGTCACTGCCAGTGAAATGGGAAGCTGGTTCACAACAACATTCACAAGAAAAGACCAGCACTGAAAAATTTTATAATGTGAATGTAAGACTCACTTCTCTAATGATCAGCAGTCGTCTAGGTAGTCTACACTGAGGCTTTCTTTTAAAAACATTACATTGTACAATTACATTGTAATTTTAAAAAATTACAATTACGGTTCTATCTAGTCATATTTAGTCACTCTAATTTAGTCACATGAAGTTACTCCAATTTTCAGAAAGGGCAGAAAGGAGGACCTGAGAAACTACAGGCCAGTCAATCTCACCTCCATCCCTGGAAAGGTGATGAAACAGCTCATACTGGAAGTCATCTCAAAGCATGTGTAGTTGTTGAAGACTATCAAGAGCAGTCATCATAGATCCACCAAGGGGAAATCCTGCTTGACCAATCTGATAGCATTCTATGATGGCATGACTGGCTGGGTGGACAAGGGGAGAGCAGTGGATGTTGTCTACCTTGACTTCAGCAAGGCTTTTGACACTGTCTCCTGCAACATCCTCATTGGTAAGTTTGCTGACAATACAAAGCTGGGAGGAGCAGCTGACTCACTGGAAGGCTGTGCTGCCATTCAGCATGACCCAGACAGGCTGGAGAGTTGGGCAGAGAGAAACCTTATGAAGTTCAGCAAGGGCAAGTGTAGGGTCCTGCACCTGGGGACAAATATGCACCAGTACAGGTTGGGGCTGACCTGATGGAGAGCAGTTCTGTGAAGAAGGACCTGGGAGTGCTGGTGGACAACAGGTTCACCGTGAGCCAGCAATGTGCTCTTGTGACCAAGAAGGCAAATGGCATCCTAGGGTGCATTAAGAAGAGTGTGGCCAGCAGGTCGAGGGAGGTGATCCTCCCCCTCTATTCTGCCCTGGTGAGGCCACATCTGGAGTACTGTGTGCAGTTCTGGGCTCCCCAGTTCAAGAGAGATGGGGAACTACTGGAGAGAGTCCAGCAGAGGGCTACGAAGATGATGAGGGGACAGAAGCATCTCTCGTANGCCCTACCATTCTGTCATTTTGTGATTCTGTGATATTTAAATTAAAATCACTTATTGTTTGGGGACTCAGGTGGATTAATAGACGTGAACAAACACTCTCATTGAATTTAATGAAATATACAGTCACATGACTCAGAAATCGTTACAAATAAGGTGTGCAGAGATAAAGCAGAGTGCAATCATTACATTTGTTTTATAAAATAAACCTAGTCTACCTAAAAGTAATAAACATGGCTAAAACCTGATGTAACATCTTGCACTTAATAAACTCTTTTATTTTGTAAATCAATACAGATGTGTTGATGTAATTTACTCAGACATGAGCTTGGTTTTAATACTGTATGTGAATTTCATACAAAGACTTCTTCTGCAGGCAGACTTAGGCTTAAAACTACCCTTAAAGTATACTGCTTCTCCGTACACATCAGACAATGTCATGTTACGATGTTCATCCTATCTTTCTACTTAAGAGCCAGACTGTGCTTACTGAGATCAAAAAAAAAATTTACTGAGAGATAAGTTTAGGCTGCTTATACCAGATTCCAAGAGATATTGTCCACAAAGTATAAAGAGAAGTTAAGATTATTAATTTATGGTTAGATAGTTCCATAGTAAACATCTATGCTTAATGAGATGAGCTATTTGAAAAGCTGCCATTCAGTGCAGAATATACTAATTTTCTCTTACATATTCATCGCAGCTACTGTAAGTGAATTAGTTTGATGAGATACAATATCTGTGTTGGCAAACAGAAGATACTAGTGTTAAGGGCCTGATGACAGCAGAGGCAGTACATCAAGATAAATGATCCTTTCATGTTGTTCTGCCAATCATTGTGTTGGTCACAGCCAAAAAAGGAAACAACATAGGAAATGATATGTTATAGAGCAGTCAGGTAATGTGAACAGTGGCTCAGCAACTTCTTTATTTTTTTAACATGAGGAATTTTCCAGTATAGGCACTGGAAGAGTCACAGTAGTGACATGTATTCCTTTGGGATATCATATCAAAAGGTATTTCACAGGGGAGCAAATACTTAGAGAAAGAGATTTTGAAAAACAGAAGGAAAACAAAGTAGAGAATTAGCACTTTGGCTTTAACCTTCCCTGAATGAAAGAAAACTCACTGGTTTCCTCAGACACACTTCAGAAAAGGCTGATGTGGGAAAGCAAGAGACACTGACAGAGGTACAAAACAGTTTAGCAACTTCTTTTAACCAGGCAATGTAAATCTGTGCCAGTAATTTAAGCCCACTATTGATTTCAAAAAAGAATCAAATATGTTTTCAGTCACTCTGAAAGTACAGCAATTTACTATGAAAGTTATTAAAGGAAAAGACAGAAGATGTAAACATTTGTAGGTATACAGTTTGTTTGGAAAATTTAATGTAGACAGATAATACTTTTTACATAATTCAACAAATTTTTGTAATTAACATTAATTACCTACTGAAAACACCCTGCAGTGATAGTGCAAAACTTAAGCAAATACTCGGCATAATACTTTTGTTAATTTTAGGAGTTTAATTATGTGTTCCAATTTCTCCAGAATGTAGTACCTCATCATCAACTATTGAAGAGCAGTGACATTTTTCCCCCACCACTCCTACGATTCTTTTTATTTTTACTCCATAACAAGTCAACGTTGGAATTTAAAATATGCTGATTGCTAGCATATACTATGTTAAGCATACAGTATGTATTTTTGTTTCCAACACATAACAGGCACCATTCAACTTACAACCTTCAGGACAGACACGATCCAAACAGAATTTATCAAAATTAAAAAAAAATCATCTAATTCTAAATATATATTTAGCCTGACTGAACTGAGTGGATGAACTCAAAGATGATTTCTTACTTTTAGAATATTGGGACAATTTTTTCTCGTGTCAGGAAAACTAACTTGACTATCTTTCTTTGTGATTACACAATATTCATTTTTATTATTCTGGTTTTTTTAAAAAGTAGTCATTGTAATAAGCTATGACTTTGAGTATGTGAGAAAGGGAGAGGAAGAGAGAAAAACAGGTTCTATTTGAGATTTTCAACACTAGAAGCACAGCTTTTTACTGTATAAGCTCTGAGAAGGCTATCTGAGTTGTGCAGCCATCTTTTGCTGTAGCTTGAACTTAGACTAATCAACGAGATTCAAGAAGGGCAACAGGAGACAGCATAACAAAAAGCGTTCAGTGACAGCTGAGTAAATGGAGATCTAACTGAATTATTATTGACCAAAAGTCATTGTGATAGTTCTCTAAGAACATCAGTATTGCACCAAATGATACACAAATATTAATACATGTTAGGATTTTTGGAAAAAAAAAAGATTATGAATGAAACAGGAAGCTGGATTATGTAGTATCTAAACTCATTATACAAGCATATCTACAGTGCTCTTTAAAACTTATCCCCTTAAAAAGGGATCCTGTAGAGTTGAAAATGTATCACAGAAGTTGAACAAAGATCATTGTTTCCATATGAGATGATAATAAATTAATTTCTCTTCAAATGCTTCCACTTGAGGAGGGACTTAAAAGGAGGAGACTAAATATATTATGACTTGTTTTCTTGGAAAACAGGCGCAAGCAGAAGATTTACAAATATCTATAAAGGATCTGTCCAGATTATGAAATCTTTCAGTATACATTATTAATGATATATATAACAGAACAGAGAGCTAATAAAGTAATAAAAAACTCTGTCAAAACAAACAAACCAACCAGCTAACCCCAGCAGTTTTTTAAATACACCTGTGAAATTAGTGTCTGAAATATATAGGAGACAGACCTAGAATTTGGCACGATCATTGTAAATTAGAGAAATGATCTTGATCTAGACTGAATCCAATAGGGACAAGTGCAAGGTATTACAAATAGGCAGGAATAATCAACTTCACAAACACGGGGTGGAGAACAGCTGGCTAGATTGTAGTTTTTGGAAAGAGATCCAAGGGATAGACTAGACTGCAGTCTGAGCATGATCAAAAATATCATGCTGTTCTGAAGATGGCAAACATCATACTGAGATATGCAAGTGGAATATAGCTTGCAAAAAATATCAACAAATCTTTCAGCTTTACAACGCTTTGTAGGATCTCAGCTGGAGTACTTATGTCCAGCTCTGGTCAACATACTTCGTGAACCATGTCAGAGGGAGAACGGAGGAAAATGAAAGGAAAGATAAGAGATCTACAAAGAGGACCACTGAGAAAAGAACGAAATATTCAAGCTGTTTAAATTAAGGAAAGCTGAAAGAGTGAAGGCTGGAGTATGTAAAAATCTTCAGAAAAGAAAAAGGCCATAGTCTACTCACTATGCCCATTACCAAAAGAGGAGAATGAATGGCCTTAACAGCAAGAGAGAATGAAATTAGACGTTGAGAACAACTTTGTAATGGTAAAGAACAGCTTAACTAGAAAGACTGTGGATTTTCCATCAATGGAGGACTTAAAAGATAGATTAGATCAACAGCTGCTAGGAGCCATGCAAGCTCAGTTGATACCAGCAATATTCTAGGTGATTCCTTGAGGTCTTCTCTAATCTGTTTTTCGTATGACTGCATAGCCGAGTGACCATCAGGAAAGCTATGAGTATGGTATGACTGTCTACAACAGAAAAATGGACCAGTTGTTAGCAAATTTATCAGGTAAAGCAAGTCTGCTTACTGTGGTGGAACAGGAGAAATCATAGCACAGTGAGTCAAAAAGTAACTTGGCACATTCATGCCAAATGAGTTTACAAACACTTTTGCAAAGAAACCCAGATGTAATCTCCCTCATGGAAGTTTGAAAATCATTGATTTTCACAACCTGTAAGAATTTACTAAGAGAAGAATCTTAGTGAGAAGGATATGTTATTTCCTTATACTCCAACTTTCTTATGGTGACCATTGATACAACAGGACACTGAGCTAGATGAACCATATGTCCGACCCAGAGGGCTGACATTACTTCAAAATACCTTTCCGGAAGCACCTTTGATTTGCACACAGACTTTAAGGAATGCATTAGCAGAGGAAAAGATCTTTTCACAAACCATTCACAAACAAACAAACAAAATACAATGTGTGGGGAGTACATCTGCTGGATAATTTATTCACAATTAATTATTCAGTCAACTCTACTGAAGGACCTGCTTTTTTTTCTAGTTATATAAAGATATTTTTTATGACAGCCATGGACAAAAATGTTATCTCTGACAGATGCTTCCCTTACTGTCATCTTTTCTGTCCAGCCTGTAAAGCAAATTTAAGAAGTACTTTGTTTTCTCACTGATCTTTTGATTCAGAGGTGAATGACAACTTTAACCATACAGCGAGACCAAATGCCTCAGGATGGCAAGGGTAGAAGAAAAATCACATTTTTAAATTAGAAGGAGAAAATTTGCCCACAGCCAAGTAATAGACTATCACATAAACAGAAACTTTGTCATGTGAAATAGTAGCATTCCAATTTCAGGACGAAAGGAAGATAAAGTTAAGGACATTTGAAACCAAATGTTTGAGTAAAGTGACTCATGCACTGATAGACCAGATAAAAAGATAAAACACTGTGCAAAAAATAGGATGTAGCTAATACACACAATGCCACGTTTGGTTGTCATTTATTCCTTCTTTTTAAAAATTATTTTCGCTTTCTTTTCTTTGTTTCATCCTCCCTTTCCCTTTTAGCTTGCAGCCCTTTGTTCTTTCCTTTTTAATGACTAGCAGTGATTTAGTTATCTAGGTCATTCATTTACCTTGAATTGTTTGCTCTGGTACAACAAATACCAGTTAAAATCTAGAAACTCCCGTTAACTTTGCGTATATTGTTGAAATTGGTTTTATGAAAAAACTGCCTTAAATATTTTTAATTGCTTAAAAGATTTTAACTTTAAAATTTGAAATAAATTTAATATGAATTGTAAAAGTCAATGAGTTGCTAAAATGTGTGCAGTCTTTCTATTCATTAGGCAGTGTGTTTTCACATTTCTCTGTTAGCATACGAAAACTCTGAAAATTCAATTAGTTGAATTAATGCATGTGCAAAAAAAGCACACAGAAAAATTCCCCATCCTCAGTGGCACATACCACTTTTGCCCTATTATGTGACAGAGTCAAATTATGACACAGCTGCTCTTACGCATTCATTTTCAGATCTCTGTAAGAAGAGTGATGCTTGACAGCAGATACAAGTTGGTAGATAGGTAAGTGGCTTACATTTTGTTAAACAGGATTGAATAACAAGGATGTTTGAAGAAATATAAGATAATAGACAAACTCATACATTAAAATCAACCATTTTTTTAATATGATCCATATACAGGAGTCATCTCATCTTATAACAGAAATGAGGTTATTTTCTAATTCTGCTGGCCAAGGAACTTACAATCTTCTTTCAAATGTGGATTACTGCAATACACTACATATGAGATTGCCATAGTCAGGACTTTTACAGTAACAGTAACAAAGAACACCATCAACAGCTAGAGAGCTGGTGTGATGTGCCTTAAACAGCTTATCTTGTTTCCCATAGATGCCTCATTACCTTGCGGTCCTCTTTGTTTGTGGCCTTCAGCAGTGCTTTGTTATCATTCACACATGCCTACAAAAACACGTGTGTAAGAACATAACTACATGCACCCACATATATAAAATGTAGTTCAATAGATAGAGACCACCTGTTTTGTGTTTGTACAGCTCCTAACACAATGATGTCTATGTCCAATACCAGTTCAAATGGTAGGTGTTTATGTTCCTTCCCACTCTGTATAGAGCTTGTTATTGCAGTGACCAGTAGATGAGAGACATTTTCTGGTGCCAGTTCTTGGCTCCACTTTCATCACTTTCAGTCAGGTTCTTGTATATGTTTAAGTTGGCTTTCTGGGGAGTATATATTGCTTTGGTATTCAAATAATAACTTTTCTCTTGATCTTTCAGACTGGTTCATGAGCTCAGGACTATGAAAATAATTGATTTTTCAGTTCAGCATTGTGGTTCAAATCCTTGCATGTGCCTTGTTCACCAGTCTCTCTCCTTCAGGTAAGTAGCTTGATCACTGGGCTCTAGGTGGGGTACATCTGTACAAGTTGCAGACAGCTAGAAGTCCCAGATGTATGTGAACTCATTAGAATTCAGAGCATGAGGAAGAAGTTCAACACTTCTGAATAGCGCTGGAACTGCTTTTAATGTGCTACACAGTTGATCTGTACAAGAGCAATAAGACCATCTCTTTGTATTTTCAACACATCAGCAGATCACTTTCTGCCCAAATGGATATGGACTTTGTTTCTGGAATTCATGCCATGTGACATGAATCAACTCTATAGGCTTTTAAATACATTGTACCGTGACACTCCATCAGTTTGTTAAACTTTTCCTTGGAAGAAAAGGTTGTCACTCCAATCTTCAAAAAGGGCAAGAAGGAAGACCCGGGAAACTACAGGCCAGTCAGTCTCACCTCCATCCCTGGAAAGGTGATGGAACGGCTCATTCTGGAACTCATCTCCAAGCACATGGAAGAGGAGAAGACTATCCGGAGTAGTCAACATGGATTCACCAAGGGTAAATCCTNTTTTCCGATTTTTTTTGTCAGTCTATGCCTGTCAAGTGTCCATGGCTTCTACGCACATATATAGATGTATTGAATGCAAATTAAGAGCATCTTTTATGCTGGACAAACACAATTATGTGTTCTGCAACTAGTAATTGCCATCAAATGTATGTTCATGAGAATGTTAAAAACTACTAAATGCTATTATGCTCAGATGTAGGGATAACGATTTCTAATAGGTTTTAGAAATCCCTAGCACACTTCTGTCATTAGAGGGTAGATTTTTCCTGTATAGTTACTTCATTTTCTATCGGCATATTTATTAGTTCTAAACACCTCACCTTTTACTGAAACAGGTAACAATGCCACAATGTTGTCTTTGTGGTTCTCTTTGCCTTTAGCGTATAGATTACAAGATGCATTCTGCTTTATTTTGTTTCCTTTGGAAATGCACCTCTGCACTTTGTTGCACTAATTCACAGGCATCTTGAAAGCATACTGTCTTACATATAACACTCTCAACCGAATACCTGAATAAGATGTGAGTTGCCTAGGAATAAATAATGGTGAAATGACACCACAAGCGCTCAGGAAGTCGTCTGTCTTTGATACCACCTCCCATTCCACAGATGTCCTCTGCTTCCATTGCACTCTTCTCTATTGCACCTCCTGCCTATATTCCTAGATATATATCCCCTATTCTTCCTCTTACACAAACAGTAGATTGAATTGCTTACCTTCTCTTGTGCTAGACAGAACAATGCTGCTTTTCTTTGATGCTTAGCTGTTAATATGGGCATGCCCTTGCCTCTCCCCTTTTGCCTAATCCATTAGTAATACTTCCCAAAGATATTTTTTCCCTCCAGAGTCTGCCTCCAAACTGACTGTAGTGGGGTCCTCAGGAGTGAGTTTGCACTAGATGTCCCACTGTTCTACAGCTTCAAGTGAATGTAACACACAAACAAGCACACACAAAAATGCAGTCCCAAATACATCAATATACTTGATGTTCATGGTTTCAAAGGGCTTAGAAAGCTGGTCAGCTGGAGTTAATTCGAACAATGTTTGGATATGCTAGGTGACAGTTTTGCACGAGAACATTTTATTTAAATTAATCTAAATCTCAAAGGATAAGATCTTATCTCTGACCTAGTATCAGTGGCTAACACCACAACAAAAAGTAACTAGGATTTCAGTAATCTGCCTTCAGATTTTTTGCAATACATAGATGTTAAATTGATCATGCAGTTGATCATTTGATAGCCATACAGAAAAACCTCCTGTCTGATGAAGTCCCAACTAATACAATCTGTGTGCTTGAATATAGTTAATAAATGTTGCTATTTGGAATCCAGAATTAATAGAGTTTCTCATGTTCTTTTAGGTTAGTACAGGTCCCACATCAAAAGTACAGCGGAATGAAAATAGCAAGCTGCATGCTTGGGACTTTAAAATAGCATATAGATTGGGGAAAAAAGAATTAAAATTCTCTGTCTTTTGAAGAATACAGAATTGTTTGCTAGCTCAGGTGAGGACCACGTCTCCTATGTCAAGAGACCAGCCCAGTATGTACTAACTAACAGGGATGAGAAAAGCTGGCAATAGTGTTTAGTGTAATGGGAGCTGAAACCTATAACTTGTTCCCTGTCAAAACAAGCCCTGTTACACCAGCAGACAAACCATTTGCTGTGCTTGTTTGTATTTCTATGAAATTGTGTATTCTTAAACCACTGGTCATTCTGTTCTGTCTTCCACTGATGGCTCTGGAATGAAAATGAAACACAGAAAAGTAAATGAAAACGCTAAGAAAATTAGCAATCTGTTGTCATTGCAAAGGGACAGTAAGTGATGAAGCATAACACTAATGAGCATGTTGTACGCAAAGTGAGATGATCCAGAAATAAACGTTGATTGAGGCCAATTTCAACCCCAAAACAAGGAACATGAGTGGCTTTTCCAAAAGAGATTCCAGAGCCATTTCAGAACTGCAAGTATGCAGGAAGAAAAAATGCAGAAGACATTTAAGGACTGTGCTTTTAGTGTCTTACAAGGCAAATGGTTGTTAATTCTTCAAGAAATTGTCCACGTGCAGATGTTCTTTTTTCTTGCACAACAACATCCACAACAGAAGGACAATTCAGGACAATTTCAGATTCATCAGTTTGCAGAAATGCCCAAGGAGTATGCTGTAACATCTATAAAACTGTTTAGTTCAGAAAACAATTCAGAAGTGTGGTTTGCATATTCTTACAAGTGAAGGGAATGAGCCTTAAAATGGAGTCTGATTTAGAACCTCAGAAGGATTAGGAAAACATACTTTAAAATGAAAATTTTGAAAAAGTCTGTTTTAAGAAAATGCAATGTGGAGCTTCTTGGTAAATCCTGGATAATACATGTCCTATGCAGAAAAATTTGCGACTTTTAAGAAAGAAATCATTAAATTGCTTAATAGAGAAAGTCAGCCCGACCAGGAGAGCATTAAATCAGCACTAAGCCACATAAACCCAGTCCTCTACAATGTGAAAGCCCACCTGAGAAGTAATTTCCACAGGTGCACTTCTGTTGAAAAGAAAGAAGTAAACACTTTTACGGAAACATTAAGCTGACCAAATACAGAACTCAGTTTAAAAATCGGATTAACTGTGCTGGATCAGAGACTCCAACAATCACAGACTATTAAAACCACCTAGCTCACATATAGATGGCTATATTATGTATTTCTTTAGGTGAACATCACATTAGATGTTTCGGAAGTTTAAAAATTTTTATTACCTCCATCATAACACAAAAATCTGATGACCTTTCATTAAAGTTTGTCTTTACTTCAGCTAAACAACAGTTACTGCATGCTAAGAATGTGCAAATAAAATCTCACCATGATTCAGTTTCTGCATGATGCATTTTTTTATCCCACAGCATCTTGTTTCTGTGAGAGTGACCTAATATAGGACAAAGCAAATTAGCGTTGGGGGCACCAGAATGCACCATGAAGATAATGTCCACCGTGAAAATAAAACTGTTGAGCTATTCAGCTGCTATTGAGCAGGAAAGACTGTCAATACACCTACAGATGGAAATGGAGATATTATCCCAGATACACTTATAAAGACTTTAGGCTGTTATTCAAACAGAAAATATACATTATCTTCTGGGTTTACTTATTATGAAGCAATGAAATGTCGTTTGGTAACACAGTTGTAACTTTTGTACAGTCCTTCATTCCAGAGGGAAAAGAGAAAGTGGTGAAAGGGAATTTGGCAATACAGCTTTAAACATTGTATAATCCTTGCAGTTGGCTAGCGATGTTGGCAGCCAAACAGAAGTGCCTAGAGTCAGAAACCTCAGCAAAGGGCATTTACAAATATTTAATAAAACAGTTACTTGGAATCCAACTCTGCTATTGTGCTGTCCCCACAGACTTCACATTATAAAGGCAAGAGAAGGCAAGTGCCCCATCTCCCACATTGTGACCTATTTCTCCTTTCTTCTTCTTGGGAATACAATTAGCTTCCTCTTCTCTACACTTCCAGCCCAGTCTATTGGACTGGACACCTCTGAGTTACTTCTTTTTTTTCCTCTGAAGCATCTTGACTTCTTTCTCTCTGTACTTGGTGCTCAACAGACTTAGCTACTTTGATGATATTATGGGTTGAGAGCCAGAACTGAAAATAAGAAAGAAGCCTACTGAAAAACTGGCTTTTTTTTCTTTTTTTTTTTTTTAAAAAAAAAGTAATACGTGTCATCAGTGGTTTTGATGCCAAAATCCTTGTGTAATGAACACAACTGGCATGAACACTTGGATGCCTCCCAAATGCAGATGGAAATGTCAAAGAAATGACGAAGGTAATATTGTCATGAACTGAATTATTCCACAACCNCCAAAATCCTTGTGCAATGAACACAACTGGCATGAACACTTGGATGCCTCCCAAATGCAGATGGAAATGTCAAAGAAATGACGAAGGTAATATTGTCATGAACTGAATTATTCCACAACCAATATCTGCCCCAGAAGAAGGAAAAAAAGAGTCTCAGCTGAAAAATAAAAACCGACATAGGTAGATCGTGACCCTGAGAAGTAGTCAAAGTCAGCTGGTGAAAAGATGTTTGAAAACAACAACAAGGCAATAAGCAAGCCAAGAAATGATAAAAGCATTCAGTAAAATGTAGGTATAGAGCAGGGAAGCAACCTGAAAGTCAGATGTCATGAATATCAGAATACTTATAAAGCACAGGAAAAGGAATCAAGGATTATTGTTTTATTCTTGACTGTGCTGGAGATTTCTTGTGTGACTTTAGCTAACTGACAACCCAAGCAGGGACATTTCAGCTAGGAAGAACAACATAAATGAAAAGCAAACACAGAAGTAATCCTGCTTTGGAAATTTTCCATTAAATGTTTTCCCATAAAGATTAATGTACAACACTAAGATTACCTGGTAAAACAAAATTATTTGTTAGCCTTTAAGTCTACCAAACAGGACAAACAGACTTATTCAGGCTTTACCATTTTTATTTAAGTCATTGGATCTGATGTGAAGATGGTGTCTGTACAACATTATGGTAAACATGAAAAAAACCCCTACAGACTTACTTGAATCTGGAAAGCATACACATAGAATTACATGCATCATGGAAGATACGTGGTATGGAATTATGAACCTTGGCTTGAGTAGTAGAAATTGGAAAGTGGATAAATTTTAAAACTTCTCTGCCTGAGCACGAGGAAACAAGCAAGAGAACAAGACTGAAAGATATGGAAAGATTATTCATTTTTGCTTTCTGCAAAAGGAAATCATTACGAAAATTCGCAGACTCTTTGATGCAAAATATGCTCTGTGCCTGATTAAGAAAATTGTAGAAGATCATGGCACGCACGTCAAATATGTGCTTCTATAAATCTCGCAACTCTAATATGAACCCAGAGTTATGCAGACCTTGCATCCACTAAGTGAGATGTGCCAGTGAACACTACAACTTTGGGCCTGACTGTCATCCTGCTTAATTTCTCAGTTTACTCTAGCTAAGAAATTGAATGACACTGGTGTGAAACCAGTGCAGCATTGAAAAATGGGGAAAAGAATTTAAAGCCATTAAGTGCAGTGAAAAATAACAGCAGCTTGTGTCTTTTGTTAGGAGAGATAGGAACCAGGTAAAAAGCAAGTGTTTGAATGGTCTGAGCAACATATCTGTGATGGAGAAGCTGCTACCAAACAAATATATTTTCTTTTAATTTTAGAGTATGTGTGTTGTCAGGTGAAGAGTAAACAGGATTAAAAATAGACTGATGTATGTATAGCACTACTTAGATGTGCAGTTAACAGCACACAGTGCTGATAGCTGCATGGATGTTTGGGGTGTAACTCAGCTTCAGAAAAGCTCTCCATTGCCTGTAATAAAGCAGATACCCTATTTTGTGTCACCCGAGGGCAAACACCAGATTCAGGTATTTAATTTGTGAAGAAAATTCCTGCCTTTCTGTATACTGATGTTCTTCTGTTTCAGTAGCTGAAATGTTGTCAGGAGAGTTATGTAATAACTGTGTTAAGAACATATTGCTCTGAGCAGTTTAATAAGGCATGAAGAATTTGTTATGGATAGAGTTTAAACAGTGACAGAATGTCACAGAAAACAGTTTCTAACAACTAACTCCTGTTTTTTACCTGTGGCAGGAACATTTGGGAAGAAAATGAACGAGAGTTTTAACTTGCTTTCTACCTCCTTTTTGAGTGTGAGAGAGGACTGGTCCAGATAACAGCTATATCCATTTGTATTTATATCAGTTTTCATCAGTTGTTACCTCTGTGCCATTTTGGTAGCCTTGAGTAGCCAGCACAGCATGCGCTCTGACTTCAGACCTCAGCCCTGGAAAAATGTCCTCAACACTTGGCAGCACCATAGGTGTATTTGAATGCCAAAAGACATGTGGATGAATGACATAAGGAAAGGACACAGATAAACAAACGGGTGAGCACGAGCTGTAGCTGGGTTCTGCTCCACAGGCTGCTTTCAGCAGTGACCTCTGCACTCTCTTCCTTTAAGAGAGAGCTAGAGTCCCCCAACTATGTTTTAGAATTGTAATATATAATTTTTTTTTGTTGGAATACAAAGCGGTGTTTTAAAGGGCTTTTTAAAAATGTTTCTTTCAAATGATTTTGGTGCTATTCATTGTTTCTCTCATTACAAATCCGAGGTAAACTGTAATGTCTGCTTAAGTAAACAACACAAGGTCAGTTGTTAGAAGTTGCTGAACCTCGGTCTAGGCTACTACCCAAAGTAGCTCGGTCGAGTCTGTTGCAGATCTATGCCACCAGGTCCTGTGGGTAGCAAGGCTGAGCAGGTATTCCGACAGGCACCCACAAAACCATAATTCAGTGCACACGTACACATGGCTGGACACACACTGTGGCACAGACAGGGCACAGCGCTCACACAACCACAAACAGCACTGACGTCGCTTCTCTGGCTGATCAAGTTGGTAATCTGTTAGTGGAAAATTACCTGTGGATATGTATACGTATACATACATGTGATATGAAAACCTTAGTAGCTGACCCTGGGTTCTTCGTCTCCCTGCTTGGTGGCATTTGGGCATATGACACCCTAGGGGCACAGCCCCATGGCCGCTGCTGATACTCAGACCTACACCAAAACACATACACAGACATGTACCCTAAGGACCTCCCATGTAACCGGTCTATAGACATCGAGTTTACCTAGCAGCTGTCCCTGTCACCCTCTGGTCTCCTCTGGTTATCTCACAAACTGACACGCAAAAATGTCTCTCTGGTACCTGCTCCAGACTATGGCTTCACCAGTAGCCAGGTCCCCAGATCCCAAAGTCCCTTCAGCTCTGGACCTTCTGGACCACACAGTTGACAGCTTCCAGACCCTCTGATCTCCACAGTCTCTGTCCCAGCCTCATGGTTGCTCCAGTACTTTGTTCCCAAGCCTCCTATCCTACTAGGTGGCTAGGCTAGCTTGATGTTTGCTAGTGATTTCATACTGACACATGCACCCTCACCATTCACACGCACTCTGGTTTCTCCAGCTCCTGGCTCATGGGCACCCAGCTCCCCGTGACTGGTGGTCCCACCCCTATTGCTGGCACTTGAGTCCCCGTACACTCACAGAATACAGTGCTCTCCCCCAGGAAAACAGTCAGAAGTGGAGTTCAATGAGAAAATAGGAGAGACTGCACTGATCAGGCACAGGACGTTGACAGACACATGTACTATCCAGCCACTGTTTACATAAGACCAGCCTCTTTTATCCCCTTTCCCCCTCTGTTTTCCCATGCTTGATATTCCCCAAACCACCATGACCCCTTCCTTTCCCTGCCTTTGGTTCCTCTGCTAAACATCCTATCATAAACCCTGTACAATCCCAAAATGCTCTCCCCTGGCATCCCACAAGGAGCCCCATGCACCGTGGCAGTCGTCTCTCAGTCTGTGAGGTGCCCCAGGGAGAACGTCTCTGTTGGCTCATCATGGTGCTTCTCACCCTGCCCATGGGGCTGATCACCGCTGTGATGAATCGGAGCAGGGGATAAGGCTCATTCCTCTGACTGGGGACTCTTCTACTTGCCCTTGTTCCTCAGGACCCCTCTGTCTTTGTGGAAATGAGCCTTTAACCACATTACCTAACACTAGTCATCTCCATAATTCCTTCCATTTTTATCATTTTCAACAAGACTTACCTTTTCTTTTATCTATGCATTTCAGGATAAGAAAAAGTTTTATTATGAGCTTTTGCATGAGGCTGTATATCACTTGGCATTCCAATGGCAGCTCTCAATGCCCCCATAGTATCCAAACAATTAGGAAAAGATGGAATGGGAGATTTCCAGAAAAATTTTTAGCTGCTGAAATTAGTAAAATTACTGATTTGCTTTATTGTAAATAAGCATATGAGAGTCATAGTAGCAGGCAATTTCTCAGACCTTTATTGCTATTTAGGCTATGCCCCTTCATGCTGAAAAGATATGAAAAAGAAATCTGCAGCACATTCTATTAGTAAGTCTCTTTTGTTCTCCAGGAAAACTATCAAGAGACTAGGTCTACTGTATGAGTCTATCCAAATATTTTAATAGGACCCCGCTCAGCACTTTCCTAAAATGAAGACAGAGGGATTTTGGCTGAGTTCAAATTATGATCAGGAAGTTCCTCTGTGAACATAAGCAAGAGTGCTGATAGAGGCCGATGACTGACTGAGACTGGAGGTTCACAGTGCTGTAGTGATTTCTGGCTCTTCTCCAGCTTCAAGGATAGAGTCTGCCAACTTGGCAGGCTGGAGAACTCAATGTGGCAATTTTTCAAATGGGAGAAATGGTCCAAGGAGGAGCTGTAACTCTATATAAACTGCCCAGAACTGATGATAGGGGCCTCTGCTTCAAAGAATCCGGCCAAGAATTCAGTGAATCACTGTGTCCGGCTGAAGATGGACAGCATATTTATGGGATACCTGTGGGCTTTCACTGCACAGCTACAGCCAAATTGCTAATGCAACTGTGACTTCCAGTTGGACTAGCTGGAGAGTGTGATGTTTGGGATTTTCTGGATGTCAGAGCCTGGAAGTTCCTTTGAATTCTCATAAATGTGAGGTCACTGAAATGACATACCTACATTTTAAAAAGTAGGGGGGTTGAGTTTCATCATGTTGGTTTGCTTTAAAGGGGATCTAATTTCCAGAAGTCTTTACTGCGCTATACTACACTATCACTTACCTTAAAATTACCAGTAAGTTTTTGAAAATCTGGAGAACATTCTTTCCCAGCCCTCTAAATAAGAAAAGCTCTTTTAGGGAGCCTGTCACAGGCTTTCTCCCATCTAAATCTTTCCAACATTTTTCCCTGTTCTATCACAGCCAGTGAGATGGATGTGATACATCCAGAAAAAATTTCAAGCTCAAACAAGCATGACAACCTTGGCTAATTTGCCTTACTGAATTCAGCAAGAGCTACAAGATTTGGCCATAAAACCTACTAAACACACTCCGGACAGATTCTAAGGATGAGATAAAAGAGCTTACTTTTCCTATTTCTTGAAGTTTCATGAAGAGTAGGAAAAATATCCCACAACAATTTCTGCTTAATGAAACAGAAAATAACGAAATTAATGCCTCGCTGACTGTAGAGAGCCAGAAGGTCAGAACTCAACAACAGCTTTGTCTACCAGTTAGACTAACTCAGTCTCACTCACACAATCAGGAAATCTTCTATGACAATGAGACCTTGTGGCATGCATTATGGAGCTTCTGTTTTGTCTTCTAGGTTTGCAAGTGTTCAGGAATTTATATTCTGTTTTCTTAACACTTTCATGTGTGCCCTAAACTCGCATGTCTTATAGGAGTTTATACCTGTTGCTTGCAACTCTGGGCTACTGAGAGCTTGATACACAACTTCTCTAAATAGAGCAGTGTTCACAAAACTCCTTTAAGTGCTACATCATTTCTATTAAAGAAGAAAATAAAATATTGCTGTTATCACTTACTGCATTTTCAAACAGCACTGAAGAGATTGATACATGTGTTCATTCAAGCTGTTAAGCATATCCTATTCCAGTCAAATTCCTTCATACATATTTTTCTTACTTATAGTATGCTCAGTTCTTCATAGGACCTCAAGGTCACTTTTGTTACTGTTTATTTCTTTCTTTCCTGAGAGCAAGATTATTCTGTAATATACTTCCTGTTTATCTACAAGCTCCCTGTTATAAAAAATTGTTATTCTTTTCTTTGACCTAAAAATAGTGAGAAATAGAAACTTCTGCTGCAAGTGGGTGGCTGACATTCCAGTACCTTCAGTTGGAGATAATTTGAGATGTAAAGGCAACCTGCACAGGCCCTTGTGAAAAGCCGAATAATAACATCCAGAGGGAGAGAGAAAGGAGGAGAGCACATCCAAAGCTTTCTGAAGAGGTTTAGCACACTTACCAATCCTATATGCATAATTTAATTTCCCCACAGGGCCATATTCCATAGCTTAGTGTGGTATACTAGATAATAAAGGAAACACCAACCAACCAATCTGGTATCTTGTTGAAAAAAATCCCAACTTTGTTGGAATTTTTGTATTTATAATACAACTATCTGCAGTGGTAAGGAGACAAAACAGCGCAGTTGTTACCTTAACACAGAATACCTTGCTACAGCTGTGTATGCGAGCTATGGCAAGGGCGAACTAGCATGAGCAGTCTCAAAGCGAACAGGAGGAATAAAATAGAGTAAATACACCGAGAAAAAGGATTGCGTGTGTGTGGTGAGTGGGTCAGAAAGCAGCAGCTGATGAAAGGGTCAAGGAGGAGAGGCTCAGCGTGGCCTGCCATCAATGTATGTCATTATAGGACCAGTATATTGCATTATATATAATTATTATAAAAAATGATCCAGGGCAGAAGAACTTTTATTCTGATGGCTCTTTGTCCTACTTGGCTCAACATAACTAAATTGAAAGAATTTATAGCTTTTTAAGATAGTGATGAATTTTTTTCCTGCAGAAGAAGCATGTGAGGCAATTTTTTTTTCCATATTAGATACTGTTTAGTGTTAGTCAAGCTAATTGTTTATTTTGCTCCATTAACTTGGAATAGACATGAGGTTGAGGCTTCTTATATCTTATATGCAACATAAAAAAGCATTTATTGCTTTCCACATCCAGTAGGAAATAATCTATTGAGGAAGACTGGAGCAAAGATTTTTTTCTAAAAGTGGTCAGGTTCACACATAAGTGTGCTTGCAAAGCTCTGGTATCTAACACACTGGGTCATTCATTTCCAAAAAGAAGACTTTGCCATGACTTATCCCACCCTCAAATCTTCCTTTAAAACATGACTTAGCTGTAAGTAAAGCTGTAAAGAGCTCTTGGCCACTTTTGAATGAAAATCTGTGATGCCCACTGTTCAGAAGCTGGCAACAATGAAAGCAATCATGCTGTTTTTCATCTGAGTGTAGGTTTCCCAGACATTCTTTATGTTACCTTTAAAAAGCCATCCCTATAAGTATGACTTTGGTGGCAGAGGAATACACACAGCAGACAAATGTGTCCCCTCACTAACGGTCTGACAAATTTGTGAGTTTTTTTGGTGGCATAATTACAGCTTGGTCAGCCCCTGCTATTATGCATCACTATTTGTACTAAACAACTCTTTGCCCTGGGTGTTTTAGTGAAGTCTTTGAGAAAACTGCAGGCCCGTAAATCATCTACTAACCAGGGCTGCAGCAAAGTGTTCCGCAGAGTTAGGAACTCCAGCAAACTAGATTATCAGAGCTCATGAGAGATACCAGGTTCTGGGTCCACTTGGCTGGGACAGATTGAGGAATAGTTGCTTGTGGAACAGATAAAGATGGTGAAAAGTTGTTGTATGGGTAATTCACTGACTTAATTAAACCTTTCTGAGTTATAATATTCAATAAAAGCAGAGTCCCATAAGAAGTTCATCATTAAGTGTGGTTTTGATGAGGAACATATACACAAACTAATGCACAGGCTGGCATAAAAAGGGCATATAATCGTGTTTAAATGTTCACGATAATGACAGTATTTTTGAAGATCCAGAGCAGTACCTGCCAGAGCTTTTTGGAGTATTTGTTTTATTTCTGGAGACAATTACATTTGCAAAGTTGGGTAAGGGAAAGCTTTTCAGGTTTACTGAATTTTGTCAGTAGACAAGGAGAACTATTATGGTACCTTAATGTGAAATATTAAACCTCTTTTGGAGAGCTCAATGCCGTCGTCTTCACTAGATAGATGGCTACACTAGCAGTGTGGTTGAGTTTGCCTTACCTCTGTTACACAATTTATGCCAAAGAAGATGTATTTGGAGGACACACAATGAGCACTTCCACCTATTTCCCACAAGTGCAGAATTGTTTCCTCAGCCTTCTTTGCACCATAGGAGAGCATGGTTTCTTGCAGGGTCCGTGAGTAGAACACAATACGAAACCCTCCAAAAGCAGCAATAGAAAGATTTTTCCTCAAAATCTCTGCTGTTTCTTTTAAAACACTTTTTACAGTTACATCTCCTCCCTCCAGTGGCCTCTCATCAGGAATGTCATCTAGTTCCCCAGATCAATGGAGACTTATGCAGAAGAGTTTTTTCCTGTGCTCTCTGCAGTTTTTCATAGCTAATCAACAACACTCACTGCCTAGCTATTTGTGTTAGATGTGCTATATAACTGTGGCACAAAGCTTTTCATTTGTGTCCTTACTAATGCTATTTGTAGACTGCGGATTGTAGCTGCTGCCTCTGATCTTCCACTGTCTTTTAAAAATGAATAAAAAAAGAAGAGCAATTATTGGCACTGTTCAAACAGCTTTCCCTGTTCTGCTCTCAGGAAGGCAGCCTTTGTACAAAGCCGGTGGAGTTGTGCCCATTCACAGCATGGCTGAATTTGGCAGTAGTAAACAGTACAGGCATCCTCTTATGAATCGTGAACGGTGGTGGTGTGGCTAGTCTCTGGATCTCGGATGAGTCAAGCCTGCAGTCCCTGTCCCTCACCTCTCATTCCTCATATAGCTATTCATTTGAAAGCACAAATATCACCCTTCAGATGGACAGAGTCAGGCCTAGCCTTCCCATGGAGCACAAACAGATACTGCAAAAAGAGCTGTGTACAATACGGGCTCACACGCAGATGATCGTTATCAACCCTATAAAGTTGTCACCATGCTGATGGCCTTCTCAGGGAAGATTGTAACATCCAGAAGAGCTTCAGCGTAAGATAGATCAGATCCTCAACAAGAGGTAAGCAAAATGAGATGAACAAAAGGGGTGGAAAAGGATGTCTGTGCATGCCATGAGAGAAGCAGAAAGCAAAAAGGGAGAGTGGCTGGTACTAACACAGAGGAAGAGGAAGAAGAGAATGTGTTGGATAGAAGTTGGTCAATGTGAAAGAATTATTGGAGCTATTTTCTTTATCCTTTGCTTTTTTGGCCTTGTAGGAAAAGGGTTGATGCTTCTTGAGAGGAAGTTGAAATTACAATTACTTCTTAAAGGAAGTCACCTCTTGCTTGATTTATTTTTCTGGAAGGTGGAAATGGGTGAGAGAGGAATGAAAGTGCTTTCTGATCTCCTTGTAAGTTGATTTTCCTAAGCTAATATGTTCACACCAAGAACGCCTCCACCATCAGTTTGTTTAATGTTTTCTTTCAGCAGATTCCATCTATTTATCTCTGACCAGTTATTCCTAAGAAGTACATCTACCCTTGTGACGGCTAGCTGGAAAACAAGGTAGAATCATGAGAATCCATTTAACACTTTCTGGCAGATTTCATTACCTGATTAAAAGATGAAGGGTTTTTTAGGAAGCAAAGCTAGAACTTCCAGCATCTCTCTGTTCCTCAGAGAAGTGGTTTGCGTTAACTTATCTATGACCTGCCAGAAAGACACTTTTGATATTAAAACTTGTCAGTGATGAGAATCAAAGTTGAAGGGAGAAAGAAGGTTAAGGATGATGCACCTACCATCGTGGATTATTTCACACCAAAATCATCATAGTAAAAGACAGCAAGCTGAACAGGCATGCAGTCATAACCACGCTCCCTGAAGAGTTCTTCAGTAAGATAATGCTCCTACTTCAGGAACTGCAAGATGTATAGAAAAACATTAAATGCAGGGGGTCGTACTACATCAGCTCATACTGCATCAGAGAGTGCTTGCTTATGTAATTTGAATTCCTCTTTTTGAAAATTCAGAAGTAACCGTCACAGCCATCATTTTTGAACAGGCAACAGCTATACCCATGACCAATACTCATACACACTTGGGTACTCAAATAGAGAAAAGTCTTCTATATAGCACAAGGACTGTACAACTGTCTCGTGCCTTACCTTTTCTGTATATTTCCAGGGCTGTCTAAGCTCCAATTTCCCTACTCCATTTTCCTGATTGATGTCAAACTTTTAATGTTGAAAGGCTGGTTCAAAGCCCCATACAACCCCCACAAATTTGTCTCACTCCAAAAATAGAGTTTACTGTGGCCTGGACCATCCCCTGGATGATCCTCAAGATGGAAAATATAAAGCAAACATAATCCTTTGCCAACATATCATATTCTGTTTATAGTTATGCACATCTCAATATTCATCAAAGCCCAGCCTGACGCATCCCCGGTCTAGCTTTAACTTGGGCCTATGACCACTTTCAAAGAAGTCTGGATCCAAAGTTTCTCACTACTGATCTGTGGGAAACTTCCTGGGGGCTGGAGGTTGGTCGAGATATTTCCCAAGGTGTCAGAGAAGGTGCAACAGCTGGGATCAGTCATGACCTGCTAGTCAAGACATGGTTTTCTCCCTTTACCATCCATAGTCTGTTGTCTGAACCATTTGATTTTTGGATGTTGGCTTTGATATAATGATTCTGTGCAAACATGGTCTGTCAGAAGTGTCCACACAATGTAGTGCATGGGATACCTTTGCATAGAATACCCAAATGAGAAATCATTGTGGCACTTCTGATGAGGGTCTACTAGCATTCACTTTGTGTTTCAGTTGTGTGTATTTGTTGCCTAACTGTGCTGCATGTAGACCCAAATAAGTGATACTTCAGCTGTCATCCATGTCTGTGTCTCAGAGAGAAAGCACTGTGTGATATCCTTTAGATCACTGTGGTAGCAACCTTCCACATACTTCTCTGTGGTCTTTCTGGACATGGAAGCCAATTTAATGCAATGTCTCTTGTGGTCAGACTGCCTAAAAGCACCTACATAGAAAAATAACCCACTTTTCAAGCTAAACATCCAGTGCAAGCCAAAGTGGTGTGCATTGGAAGTTACCAGTAGATTACGTGATCTTATGACCTTCCTTCGTTGTGACTAAGAACATGGATGCTGTGCTACTTGGGGAATATTCTGTATATAAAAACACTTAAGAGATCCAAGAAAATGAAAGACCAAGTCAGCATTTGTATATCTCTATGTATGTATAGTGAGGAATGAAGGTCTGGACTCTTAGGAAAGTGGCTCAGAAGACAAGATGTATTTCATCAGACAAATTACTCCAGCTGAAGCCCTTGCCATGTGGATACAAACTGGGATGCAGGCTATCTCCAGGCCAGCACTGCTATTGCAAGCAATTTAACAGCGGAAAGTTAAAAAAACATCTTTTTGCTTTGGTTCATTATGCAAGACTAAGCATTTGAGGCATACTTCTATGTGTTTTTACTGCCTATATTAGGTGCAAGCAGACTGCGGTTACTGCTCACCATAGGAGGAAATTTCACTTGTAATCACATTCTCAGGATCTGTTTACATCAGTGTTTTATAGAGAGTTACCTGTAATTTATTTTCCTTCTTGAATTTTCAGGATCTATTATATAACACACCTAGCAAAAAAGATTTCCATTAAGTACTGTAAATATTTTTATGAAGAACTTCTAAGCTGGCAGTTCATATGCTTATAATTAGAGGAAAGAAATTTTGGGTTACTTGGATAGGTGGTTGAGTTTTTCAATTGAAAACAAAGCAGACAATCTATAACACATAGAGTATATTTTCTAAAATTTATAACTTCAAAAGGACTATAGGTGCTAGACTACAATGGTGCTATTTAATGCCACTGTGGTCATATTTTTAACAAGTTAGCAAATTGCAAGCTGAACTCCAGGCTATTTGTAAATAATGAGTCATACAGAACCCTTGGTATGCAAGTTTTTGCTTTGTTTGCAATCAAAGTAAACTCACTTCAAAAGTAACCAATACAGAAAGGGGACTGACTAGTGATCAGCCTGTGAGGCACTTGAGTGCTGAACCTGTTAGGAAGGTAAATTAATAATACGAGGGAATTGTTTTTTTCTTCTGCTGCTACAGGGAAATTTATAATCCATCCCATCTCCAGCATGTGAAATTTGCCATTTCATTAAAACCAACATGGTCACAGTACTGGGAATTAATGAATTCCACTCTGAGCTACCCTATTTTACATTTCCATTCTAGGCTGTTAGTTTGTTAGTGTCTTTCTTTGTTCCATTTTAAAACAGAAATTCTATTTCGGAGAAAAGGAAGTAGACTCTTTCACAGTGAGAGTTCAAATAAACTTAGATTATACACGAAACTCCCAAAACCCAGCTAGCAGTTCAGGGTTAGGTTTCATCAGGCCCAAAGATGGCTGTAGACAAATATTCAGGTGTATCATGTAATGAGAAATACAACTAAAAATATAAGAAGAATACATTCTTATTTTTTTAAACAAGTTAAGTGTCTTTTCATTCCTCTAACCAGGTATCTGCAAGAGAGCTACCTTTTTTTTTTTTTCACTTTAAAGTTGGCTGAGGCTAGTTAAGTTCAAGCTTCTGCACAGTTTCTCTAGCTACTTGGCTCCCCAGAGCTGAGCTATGATGTTAAGCAGCCCTTACTAGTGCCTACATACATATTGCATTGTCCCATCATTTTCAAATCAAAATACTACAGTTTTTAAATAGAAAAGTAAACAGACAGGCAAAGAATTGAGGAAGAAAAAAACTGTTGAGAAGGTTCTTAGTAAGAAAATTGAAACAGGAGGGAATGGCATGCAGAGAAAAATGCAAGTTCACACACCAAAGTTAGAGGATTTGGGATTAATTGAAATCCTCAAGTGGTGCATGGTAAGTGACTGCCTATTTAGAGCCAATAGATAGGTTTCCGTGAGGTTAAGGAAGCGAAAAATCCCATACGAAGCTAGTGAGATGTTAAATTCTAATTAGAAGTGTTAATTAAAAAAAAAAATTCCAATTTCATCAGTGAGAGTGCTTTTGTTGTTCTGATTCTCTTTGCTACAGTGAATTCTAAGTATCCTAACTCATTTTGTCCTAATATTATTTACCACTTATATAGGGTATAAAAAAGTTGACTATGACTATAGGAGCATGGATTATTACAGTGGCACCTACTACAGTCTCTGTGATAAGAGGACTATCAGCACTTCCACCATATGAGACTCTTCTGGGCTTGAAAACTGAAGTCATAAAATTCGCACCGGACTGAAACTTGGGTACATAACTTACCAGCCTGTAAAATAAAGCCCTACAAACTTTATGCATACTAATTTGATTCAGCATTTTTAAATTAACTACACAAAACCCAGTTTGTTTCCTCCAGGTTCAAATGTTACTCTGTGCAACACTAACTAAAATATGTTGTTATTTAACTAGATATTCTGCGGGTCATTAACCCACAGTATGGAATAAATACCCGGCACACAAAGAATCAGGACGCTAGTGGCACATACTTCTTTATTGAGGGCTCCCGGTACCTGCCCCTCCAGAAACAGGGCCTTTGTTCCCTGGTGTTGTATACAAAAACTGCTTGCTGCTCATGCAGGGACAATGTCGTGCTCTTCCAAGAAGGTGGGATGGTAAAAGTCCAGTGAACAGGCTGCCTGCAGCCAGCCAGGCAGTAAATTGCAACCCCCAGATTAGTGGCGTACACCAGGTAACTGCCCTGGAAACGGGGTTGGCTAGATCCTTACCACTCTTCAGTGAGCACTCTGAGTTAGGGCACAGTCAACACCTTCACTTGCAGATCCATACTAGCAATTCTATAGCACATCTTCGTGCTGATTAGCAAATTAAACTACACAAGCTCCTACAAACACCATTATACACCCATTTTGAAATACATATTTAAAAAAAGATATTTCACCAGATGTATCCACAAGCACAAATCATTACTGGTTTATATACTGATACACACATTCTTGTGTGCTTCAAGAGTTTCAAAAAAGGAGAGACATTTTAAATACAGAGAATTCTGAAAACTGCAAAATCTAGGCAGCTGCAAGGTATGGCTCCTTTTGGTGCGATGGTTTTCCTGCTCCGTAAGAGATGAACTTCAAATCTTTATATTTTGCAAAAGAAATCCAAATCTCAGTAGCAAAAAAGCCCCAACAAAACAAAACAATAAAACACACAAAAAAAAACCCCAAACAAAAAAATACCACAAAAGGCAGGAAAGAGAAGTACCTACCCAGCACGCAAGTCAGTAACAGCTGTTGGGGTAAGAATTCTTACCAGTCCAAAAAAAAAAAAAGAGATAGAAATTAATTTGCTGAAGTTACAGAAAAACAACAGCTTAAGAGCTTGACAGCTCCTAGGAGTTTCCTACTGTCTCTCTTTTGTGTGTGTTCACAGCTCAGACCATGAAAGCAACATGCAAAGGCTACTCTTCTAATTCAGTGCAAAACCTCTTCCAGTTAATCTACGCGGTAAAGCATCAAACCTGCTTCTGGAGAGGATAAGGAACACACCAAAGCCGTGGAGGTGGTGATTTCAAGCAGAAAGATAGTGACATCTGTGAGAGATGTAATGCCTTAAATCATTACAACTTTACATCACTGAATGTCCACGAATGTCTAATGATGAAGGAAAACCAGAAATGACATAACCTGATCTGTTTTAGGCAGAGCAGAAGAACATGAGATGCTTTCCTTTTGTATGGTGTAGCCAGAAGGCTGTTAGAAAGACCTGAGCATGATGTTTTCTCACTAGTATTTATACCCTGGGCATGGAAAAAGATTTCCCAGTGGAAATTTTGATAAACATGAATTTTCTTGCAGAAAACTTCATTTCAAGAATTCAAGAACTGAGAATGAAAAAACACTTTGATGGAAGGTCTCTGTCCAGTTTCATCTTGTACATTTGGGCTTGCTTAGCTTAGGAGGACACTCCTGCATACTAACAAAGGACCACAGCACCTACAGAAAGGTAAAGCAGCAAGTAACTGACTTGATTTGTATGACTTAACACATGTAAATGTATTTAATCCAATGCTTTGTCATCTATAATTCAGTAAGCTAAGGCTAGCTTCTGGTGGCAGATCAAAACTATGACAAATATATATACAATTCCCCTGAGAAAATGTAAGATCAAATTCTGTATTTCACTTCATCTGAAAAGGAAGGATCATTAGAGAAGAACATTTCAAAGGTGTAAAGAGTATTTAGGATTTTATGTTTTATATCGCATAAAGGTGAGGTAGCTTTCTAGCCTATGAACTACTGTCTCTTTCCTAAACCATTTCTGCATAATTGGCAATGTATATATCTGTATTTTTTAAAAAATCCTGCCGTTCTGCATTCTCCCTGTTTCAGTACATAATTAGAAATTGTTATTCTCTGTATAGCAAGCAGTTTCTTTTCTTGGCACAATTACTGGACTGTATCTTGTAGATTTTTCTCTGAAGTACTGAAATGGAAGGATACCCCCATTAGCCCTTGCCCCCAGCTCCCTTAACTCTCCAGGCGAGTTTGATGAGTCACACTTTTTCCTTTAAAGCTTTAGGATCTCGTGCCAAATTCAAGCAGTGTTGCCAACTCCAGTGATTTTATCATGAGTCTCATGATATTTAAAACCCTAGCTCCAGTACTCATTTGGTAACATTAGAATCTCTGCTTTCATTAAAAATAAATAAATACATAAAATCAAAGCTTTCAGGCTTGAGAACTGTGAGAAAACAAGAAAAAAAAAAACACCAACAAAACAAAACAAAAACAAACCCCGCAGAATATAAAGGCTCAAAGAAACCCAGATGGGAAATAAAAAAAGAATCTTACTTAATAGCAAAATCTTGCAATCTGTAAAGTCCGTTACACAATTCATAAAAAAACTCCAACTCTACTTAACAGAAAAATCTTGCAATTTGTAATGTAATTTTGTATGATGTGAGGGGCTTCCCTCATCCTTTTAGAACTGCTGAGGCTGGAAATACTGAAATTGTTACTCGTGATAGGGAAGCACCATCAGCATCATGTGAAGGGAAGAGTCTGACAAAAACCGGATGTGTACTCTTAATCATGCTACTTACATAGTTCCTGGCTTCTGAGCATAAGCCATAAGCAAGAGTTCAGGAAGAACTTAAAGCTCTCTACTGCTTTGCTGTCCCTTTGTCACTGGGGCAAGAAGTGGACAGATCTTCGTGATAGGGGGTGCAGCTCTGTTTGAAGTCCCAGGTAACCGTTGGTAGGGTGGCTGGGAAGATTATAAATGCTCTTCGGACACCACCCAAGATGAAATGTTGCCCACATTTCTGCCCGTGCAGATCTCTGGTTGCTATTGGGGCAGGGCAGGGTGGGAGGAATTAATCCCAATAGGCACCTGAGCTCACTGTTAATGTGGAGAAATGACAAATTCCTGCTTTTGCAAGATCCTTTATAGGCTTGCAGGTTGCACATCCTGCCATAATGTCACTAAAAGGAGATCAAATTTCCTAAGCCTGTCCACCACCTTCTGAACACCATTTTTCCTCAGATATAACTCAGTGCTTTCAGCTTTCTTAGCCATCAAAATTGTTAAACTCTTTGATTGTCTATGATGCAATGTCCCTTGTCTAGTCAGAGCATTTACAACATGCTCCACATTGTCCATTGTTCGTCTTTTCTGACACAATGTTGTACCATCTGTCAACTTCTAAAAATACCTCTACTTTCCTTGAAAACTGTCTATTCTTACTTTAGAAAAAAGAAAGAAAATTAATTAAATAAATAATTTTCTCAGAGTTTAATGCTGCATAATATTAGACTAACCTGTATATTCTGTCATGTTTGTGGTCATGTATACTTTTCCTAAGGAATGTTTCCTGTACAAGTCACTAGAAGAAAATCCCCAACCTTACAACCAACAATCAACCAACCAACAACAACAAAAAAAAATCAAAAAATAAACCATAGCTATGTAGCAGCTCTAAAATGCAGGAATTTTTTTTTTAAGTTTTTTTTTAGCTTTCTTTACTATTTTTACTTCATAGGGTATGGTGTCTTAGCTTCCCTGTAGTGAGTAATATATCTCAAAAGATCAAGATAATTATAAAAATTATGGAGGCTTTATATCAGACATTTATAATTGATAAAAACTCACAGGAATAGGGTTTGAAAAATAGATTCAATAATTTCTGTGTCTGCTCAGAGCTTTTCCTATAGCATGTTCCACTTCTCTGTGAAAGATCTCATCAGGCAGAGTAAGGTAAAACCAGCCATCTAACTATGTAACCAAAAGTTTAAAATGCAAAAATTCATTCACTAGAATAGCTTATTAAGCTTTTGAGGTTCAGGAGGACCTGGGGTGAATTTATTTCAGGTACTTCAGTTTCTCTTAAATATTCTGGTCAGATTATATTTAAACTCTATAGCAAAATGCAGATTAGCCTTGAAGAGAGGAGGTAAAGATAATCTGGTTATATCCGCTGATTCTTCTCTGTGTAGCTGAGTCCTGAAGTGCACCACTCTGATGATCTTGGGTTCTTGTGGATCTGACCTTCAAGCCACGTCCTCTTCCTTTTATAAACAGAAAAAGTAAACTTAATGGACAAAATGCTTTGGGCAGATGTAATGAAAACACGGCAACGGAGAATTTGTCCTTCTTAAAAAGGCTGAGCTTGTAGCTCCGCTGAGCTAACACAATCACCTGTGCTGCTAAAAGTGATCTTTCTAAAATACGTTAGGTTCTCTCATTAAGTCTCATATTCACAGCCTGAGCTATGAGAAAAATACCTCCTCTTTCAAATTCTCCAAATACCATGGAAAACCTAAGATTTTATAAGATGACAGAAAGAATACAATAATTTTTGCTTTAAGTCACATCCCATAAAATACGACAGTTTTGAAGAAAGGAAAGTGTCATTCTGTCTTGAATCAATTTTGAATACAGTAGTAATGAAATTATCACTTCTCTCACACAAATACATGAACAATGAAATTTTCACACAGCTCCAGGTTTAATTTGTTAATGGAAAAATTGCCTACTGCTCAGAGAAGCCGGTGTGAATACTACTGTTTTGTAATGGGGTCCGCATTATAATATTTGATTGTATTCTGAGGGGTTTTGTGCAGCAAAAATACCCACTGATCTAAAAATGAAAAAGGCTAGTTGGAGTATCAGGAGAGCTGAATCAGACTTTATACTGGTATAGCCAGGGTTTATTTCTGTCTTGACAATACATAATAACCATTTGTAGCAGGTCAGGCTCCTATTAAATATCCATTGCAACTTGACTTTTGGCAAAATATGTAGTTTTACAAGGGAAACAAAAGCTGCAATTCTCTAAATGAAAGCAGAGAATACGTGGAGCTTAATGTGACTTTTCTTGCCAGAAATGATTGGTGAAGCCCATCTATTAAGCTTTATTTATTTAGTAATTGTGCAGCAGCTTTCCAATTCCATGCTGGCTTCAAGGAATGAAAAGTTACAATAATAATATGCAGTATATTGAGTGGTTTTTTTTCCCTCACTAGCCCTCTTGCATGATGGCTGGATGAGGAATGGGGCTGGCCTTTGCCCAGATCTGGACAGGAATGTTAGAGAGGTTATTTCTCTATGGCTTTTCTTTTCAACAAAACCCTGTTTGTCATGCTCAGTCATTGAAAATGTCTCTGCACGTGATGTCAAGACAAAACTGAGCAGACTCTGCCACAGCTGGATCCCATTCTGTTCTTAATGTTGTCCATGAAACTTTTTCTATTGCAAACTTTATTTCAGAGTCTGAATTAAGTAGCAGGTTTTGTATTGAGGTCTGGAGCTAAAGTATTTCAAAGGTTAGGACTTAGGCACTGAGGCCAAAATCAAAATATCATCCATTTCATAAAATGTGGGACATACTGTAAGAAAGAAGAGGATTCTAACTTCAGAAAACGTGGAGCATACTGTAGGAAAGAAGAAAAGGATTCTGTTTTTGACATGAATTGCTCTTGCTCAATTTAGGCCAAAATAAGTACATGCAAAATTAAATTTTATTCTGATGGACACTTATTTGCTTTTCCATTAAAGCATATCATTTTCTATATAAATCTTATTTTCTTTATTAGTCAGGGAGAAGTTTGGTCTCATAAATTCTCAACTGGTCTCACAAACTCTTTACTTACTTAACTAAAAAAATAATTTAGCCCTGCACCTCTCTCCAATCTCAGCATACATGGGCCTCCCTTTTTTCTTATCTTGATATTCTCTCACTAGTCTCATTCCCGGTAGGCCACTAGTGCCTCCAAAACTAGGAAATCCCATTTTGCAGTACATAGTCCTGCTATAGCAGATTAGCAGCAGTTCTTTCTTCTTCCCCAATGACCTGGATCGTCAAAATACAATCTACTCTCAAACAGAATTACCATATTTTTTTAGTACAGATAAGGCAGACATCAAACAAATATTGTATTGGGTGTCTGCAAAATGCTAAGACATAAACATTGATCTTTTTGTAGATTTCCTTCAAACCTTGATTTTGTTGTAATTTTGGTTATTTAACACAAATAAAACCATTTTGCTTTAGTTCTTATCAACATCAGTGCCACTTGCAAACCTCTTGAATCAGCATTCCTGCCTCAGTGATTACAGATACTCCTGATAGGAAACACTGCAACTGCTATTCCTCTGTGGCCATCTTATTTTTGTGGCACTCATTCTTAACTGCTGAATCAGAAGAAACAGCCTTCTGACACAGAGAGTTCCAACTTCATCACTAGCTGCCTGCCTTCCCTTAGGATGCAGGGCTTTTTTGTGGTAACAGAAGGAAAAGAAACTACTAAACAAATGAACAACAAAAAAAAATCTGATGTATATGCTACAGCTGGGATCAAAATTTTTCCAGCCTAGAGACAACTCACAAAACTCCATTTAGTCAAATTCCAATTTCAATGGCCATCAGCACTTTCCGCTCTTCCATTCTGTTTTCTTGATCCATTGGAAAGAGGTGTGACAGCTTCACTCCCTTGATTATTGTCTCTCACATAATTGAGAGTGAAAAATATTAACCCACACAATAGTCCCCATACAGTAAAACCATCCTGCATTAAAACATTTCCTGATTCAGTTCCTAGAAGAAACTCACACTGATTTTCATGAAAATTCGGCGCGCAAGTCAATGGCAATATAACGGCCTATGCGGCAAGAGGGCTAATTATAGCAAGACAAAATGGAGGAAAAATTCGTGTTCTGTATTGCACTTACCATGTGTTATCTTGAGCCCTCTCTTCTTTGCAGGCACTAATCTATTAAATTCTGCAGCATTCTGGTAATAATAGTGTGAATGTTGAATTACTTTATCAGAGACAAATTGTTCATACAAAGGCATCCATTCTACCAAAATAAATATATTTTATTATATAAATATGGAAGGAAAATAAGAATTTTCTAAAATAAGTTCACTCAGGCACTGGTCTGTGAAACATAAAATCCTTGGTATGATTTTCCACATAAAACACTGTTCTAAATGCAAGTGGATCTGTAACCTCAGAGATTAATAAAAAAAATCCTTTTCTTTGGTTTGTTTGTTGTGGTTGCTTTTATTCGGGTGATGAAAATAGAACAAAGCAGACTATGTTCAAACAGCAGTTATTCAGTAGTCTTTACAGATATTGTCTGAATCTAATTGGATTTTAATGAAATGATATTTCCTTTGTGATAAGTACATAAAAATTATGTTTTTAATTAACATCACAAGGTATAAGCTATAGATACCAACCCTCAACTGAAATAATATTACTTTAATGTTTGCTTCATTAAAAAAAGGACAGAAGCAATAACAACGTAGCAAGAAACGTGTGTAAACTAACTGGACAATGATTAGTGCTGGACCCTTTTCATCCCAAGGAGCTGAGCAATTTTCCTGATGTCTCTTTCATTTCCTACTTCTCAATTCACTAGAGTTTAGCCATGAAAGAGTTTACAGAGTTTATTTATACAGTTGAAATTCATTTTGGGGGGCAGCAGGCACTTGGACTGGAATATCAATATGCCAGGCAGAACATGAACTAAAATAGGTTTTCAAGGAGGCCTTGTAAGTTGTACAATTAAAAATTAAAAAAAAAAATTGTAAATGAAAAGCTATGAAGAAGCAGTGATGTCCTGGCACAAAGAACCCTTGGGATATTATGCTACCGAGTGATTATTTCTCTGCCCTGTTACAACATAAGACTAGAAGGACAGCCATGGCAATGGTGAAACCAGAAGTCCACTTAAACTTTCCTGTCCTGTCTCTGGTAGAGGCTGGTACTGATCTTTCAGAAGAGAATATGGCAAGTATAGACTGATATGTTGTCCTAGTCTCTGCCAATTGAAATATTCATTCTCTATGCCAGGAAGATCTTTTTGATCTGTTTATTTAAATAACTCAGGAGTGAAGAAATACCATGTCAAAGTACCACTTTGATTTGTACTCCCCAAGAGATCAGAGAACGAGCAGTGAGGAACAACGGAAAAAAAAGTTTTCTCCTCAGCGTCTTTATTGTGCTACCCACTAGGCACAAAGTCATTAGCATGTTATTTTGCTTCTGCAGAGACACCAGAGTGATCAAGAGAGTCAGGACACGGAGCCAGTTCTTCTCCTGGGTCAGAGCAACTCTGTGTTGCCGTTTTTAGTACAGACTTGACAGAAAATTTAATATAACGTGAGAGACACACCAAACAGATGGCAGTTCAAGGTATAGTGCGTAGTATACAAGTGGGCAACAGAGCAAAGAAAAAGAGCTAAGAAGGCTCAGAAGTTTAAGCCATAGCAAGTCATTTATATTTCCAAGGTGTTCATCCTGGCAAGGAACGGACAGTCAGATTTCCTCAGCCAGAATGTGGGCTAAGTGGAGTGAAGGAAAATCACTTTATAGATTTAAACTGTGTGTTGTAACATAGACGAAAAACTGAAGCTAGATGGTTTGACTTGCACCAAGCTCTGCAGTCTTTCTCTACAGCCCTGACTGTAAAGTGGGATGGGGTGGGGTGGCTCATGTCCTTGGGGTAAGGAAACACTTGCATCAAGACACAACCCTGAACTCTGAGTCTTGCTTGGTAGCTTTTTCTTTCAGTTTGTAATTTTCATCCAAAGGAAGGTTTCAGAAATATGGGTCTGTGTTTTAAAGGTCTCCAGTGCTGTGGATATAACAGAGCATCTTTACCTGGTCACTTCACCCTGGAGCAACTAGACAAACATACTTTTACTCAGAAATATTTAGTCTTTTCTTTCAATGATGGCTTCGTTTGGTGCTCACTGAGACTCCCATAATTTATTCATACTGAAGTACACTTACCATTATGTATATGTGGTATCATTATTTGAGTTTGTTATTCTGTAACATTAGCTTAAACATTTTATAAACTGCTGTGCAGGTGACAAGTTTATTAAACCAGCAAGGATTATCATTGTACAGAAAGAATGTTAGACTGTGTTGAAGTTTCACAAAATTCTACTATGTTCTTCCATATTTATCCTATTTGTCATACGACAAATAAGGACTATACTTCCCAGCTGCTTAAAGGTCACAAATTTAAACATTCAGACATTCAAGAAAGAAGTGCCTGGCAAATACTAAGTTGTTTTGCTTTTGTTCAAAGTTGGGGTTTTTTTGTTTGTTTGGGACCTTTTGATTTTGGTTTTGTGGGGTTTTTTTTCATTTTTCTTTTTTTGCTCTTTGTAATTTTAAAATTCTGAAAATTATCAAGGAAGCTGTGGGAAGGGACTTTAAATTATCCAAATACGGAGGATGCAACTTGTAAGATTCATATTCAGTCTTGACCCCAATCCTACACTCAGAAATCCATTAGGTATACAGATCTTTCTGGACTTGTACTGAGGAAGAATGGAAGGCTACTACCTACCCCTTTACCTCAAATTGCAGAACCTCTCAAATAAGGTTAATATTCTGATCTATCTGAATATTAATAATTTAAACTGAAATGTCTTCTAACAATACAAGACCGACCCTCCTCAGGTAGAGAGCCAGCACACTAACATCAGGGATATAAAAAGGGATTTTCTAGCTGTTCAAAGACATCTAACAAACTGCATAATATGTTTTAAACTTATCTCAGCTGAATCATGCTTTTCACCACAAATTAGACTGTAGTCACCTACAGGTAGGTACATATTGAATATGATACAGTGATAACCTTACTTCGACTGGAAGTCTGGAAAATACCTTAGTCTATAATAACTGATAATAATATTAACAGTAAATCCTCTGATGAAGAGGAGCATAGAGAATTACAAGCAAATAGTTTTTCCCATACTTTTAAAATATTATGCAATGATTTAAAACAAACCACAGAAATCACTACTCCGAAAAGAAATCTTTAGGTGATGGGCCTTTTCCTTATGCCTAGTCTTGCTTCTTCAGTGTGTGGTCTAAAATAGTCTGTTGAAACTGAGGGTTGAAACTGCAGTTCTTCCTTTAAGACAGTTGTAAAAAAAAAGCATTAAACTCCATGCAGGATCTGTGTATATGAAATAATTAGAGTCTCCCATCAAGGAAAACATATGTCAGTGACAGAAGCAGAAACATATCTGAATCTGCAAAGGCATTTTAAAAGTATGTATGAGAATATTTATTACCTATTTCTTCTTCTAACTGGATAAACCTACAAGATTCCATATTTTTAATTAGTCTTATGAAAATAACAAAACTGATTTCTGTGGTGCTTAATAATGTGCACATTGTCTTTCAGACTAAAAATATTTTATCTCAGTGTTTTATTTGAAAAGTCTGATGGGATTATCTTCTATCAGTTTTTTCACAATGGCAATACTGCCCACAACTATGCAGTGCACCCAGTATCATCCCAGCAAAACCTCACTGTTTGTGGAAGATACACTTGTGCAAGGGAAATATTTTTGAACACAAATATATTTAGGGCGGAGGGAGAGGGAAATGGATGGGAGGGCTACGAAGTCAATCATTTAGTCTTTAAAGCATCCGTGCTGTGGTGAAATGGAGTTTGATCTACAGGCGGTGCAAGAAGGGAGGAATTTACAAGCAAGGCAGAAACCGGTAACTGCTTAAAGTCAGTGAAGAAGTCTGGTCAGTACTCCTACAAATTAAATTAAAGATCTGGAAACCTTTCTCTAATCAACTTTTAACAATGAACATTTGGAGGCCAAATTTTTATATGTTTTCTCCAATAAAAATTTATTCTCTTACGAATACTCGTTTCTCTCTTGACAACAATTTTAGCAAGCAATTCTGAGCTGCCTTATAAAGATTCAACAATCACGGCCAGAAACAGAGCTGCAATTATTGGCTCAGGTCAATAAAGGTCCTTCAGATCTCTGAGATAATATTGTACTTGTAGTAGTCTAGAAAGCACCAAAAAGTCAAGGATAGAGATATGACTAAAAGACCAATTTTTTATCTATCTCATGTATCTTGGTCATGTGACTGTGGATACAGCAGAAGTTATACCAGAGGTTGACTAAGCTAGTCTGAGTCCAAAACCCACTAACACATAGTCATATTTTAAATCCCTGAGTTTTAATAAAAATGCTATTAATTAAAATGTTACTAAAAATGTATATAGTACTTATCTCGAACTTGTGACTCATAAAAGAAAAGCTTGAGTTTCTAGTACCTTGAACTAATTGATATCACTATCATTAAACAGTGAGAAAGCTACCATTACATCAACACTCCTCCCCAAAACATTGCTGACTACACTCATCAGACTTTTCCTGTCATCACAAAAATTGTTCATGACTGAGCATTTATTCTCACAAAATTTCTGTTCCTGCTAAACATGGAGCAAATTGTACATGGTCTTGAAAAGTCTCTTGAGCAAACAATCTGGAGCAATTAATAAACAAAACGTGACATGAAAATCAGGGCATTTCAAGTGCCCCGAAAGACATTTCTTGGCAACTGTCTAATGACTTAATTGTAAAAATATTTTTATATTATCTTTTTTGAAACATACCAATAATCTTGAAAGCTTCACACTGTTATCACTGATTATTCATGATCTTACATTTAAAAAGTTTCAGGAAATATAATGGGAAAAAACAAAATCAGCTCAACTAATCCAGTCACCAATATTAGCAAAACGTAGTAAACAGAAAGTATAAACAATTTTCAAGTAAAACACAGAATGTGGATGTGTTCAATAAGTGAACAATTTTTAGAGATGATGATCTTTTTTTCTATCTTATGTTGCTTGGGTTTTGTGGAAAATGAAATAACATACTATAGACAGAAATGTGAAACTAACCTGTGAAACAGTTATTATTATGATCATTTCGCTTGCCCGACAAAACTTGTTTTCCTTTGTTTTATCTGCTTTTGTCTTTTTAATGGCATTCTTTGCCATTAATACCAGATCCATGACCATAAGAATGATTCTGATTGCAGGA
>VZSC01012003.1:106157-118425 GCA_013398225.1 Steatornis caripensis
CAGAGTCCTCCTTGGATGCTGGCCATAGAAGAAGAGAGCGAGACCGTCGTGATCCCTCGGCTTTATACCGAGTATGACGTGTATGGGATGGAATACTCCCTTTGGTCAGTTTTGGGTCACCTGTCCTATCCGCTCTTCCCGACCGCTGATTAATTGTTTCTGAATTTTATTTGCTGAAAGATGGAGAGAACATGAGGCAATTACAACAAATGATAAAATATTAAAAAAAGGAATGATAAGAAAAAGATAAGACCAGAAAGTTCTGAGATTGTTGCTGTTAAGTAGCCAAAAATTCAGTTTCTTATATGAAGATTCTGTGCTTTAACTGGGTCTAAAAATGTGGGTTGTGAGACTCATAAGAAAAAAATTTTCATGAGGTTCTTTTTGTATTTATCACTTTAGTTGTTCTAAGAAATATGCTGCAGAAAAATTTCTTCATTGTATCATTTCTGCATTAACCCAAACAAGAAAGGAAGAAAGAAGGAAAGATAGATTCAGAATTAAAAGACAGAAGTTAACTAAGCATTTTGCACTTTCATATTTTCCTCAGAGAATTCTTTCTGGAAAAATATTGCTATCTTACTGGAACACTATCTTTCTTTCTATATAAATATTTTTATTGGAAATATGTATGTATTTCCTCGTTTGTATAAGCAAATACCCAGTGAAAGCTGGTGGCTTCATAATATTTCTTTAACTACTGTTACAAAAACAGAGCTGACTGATCTCTTTATGTTTGTAATATTTCCTTGCAGATGTAGCACACACCCCCGTACGCAGAAAACCCCATTTATACATTCCTAGGAATGCTTTGGATTAATGGAGTTGTAACTGAACCTGGTTTTACAAAAGGTGTCAGGCAAGAAAAGAAAGCAGCAACATCTCTATGGCAGAAGCAGATTTGCTGGGAATGTGATCACATTGGAAGTTCAGCTGGCATCAACCACGTGAGCAAACTTCTCAGACCAAAGATTCGCTCAGGGAGAGAAAAACAGACATCACATCATGTAACCAACCAAGTTTACATTATTTCACTGGTATCTTCCATTTGTAGCTGTTCATCAGGCCTAGAGTTTGAGAAATGCATTTGTAGGCACAGCATCCCACCCTACCTCTTCACAAAGTCCTCAGATATGAGGGTGGATCGTGACTATAACTGCTGTGGCTGACAGGATTTCAAGAGGATTCCCTGTGAAGATAACTTCACACATGACACTTCAGCCTGATTTGCCTGAGGATTCACTCCTCTCTTTTTAAATAGCAAGTTCTTATTTCCAAGATCAATAGAACACAGGAGTGAGAAGAGCAGTGTGAACCAGATGTGGTGAAGGTTAGGCAAACTGGAAAATGTAAATAACAAGCAAACAGTAACAAGTGTTGCATCTCAGAGAAAGTGATTCAATTTGATACAGGTCCATGTAAACTTGTGAAATGGCAAGATGTCCTTCTATCTTAGTCTGTTTACAGAATCACAGATCACAAAATGGTTGAGGCTTAACAGGACATCTCAAGATCATCTAGTCCACCTTACCTGCTTAGAGCAGGATTAACCAGAGCAGGTTGTTCAGGGTCATGTTCACCCCAATCAAACTTGGGTTTTGATTGTCTGCAAGGATGGAGATTTCACAGACTCTCTGGGCAACCTGTCCCAGCGTTCAGCTACCCTCAGAGTTAAAAGTTTTTTCTTACAGAATTTCCCAAATTTCAGTTTATGCCTGCCAACTCTTGAATTGTCACTGAGCACAAATGAGAAAAGTCTGACTCTGTTGTCTTTGCTTCCCCCATCAGGTATTCATATACATCGATAACACCCAGAGCCTTCTTTTCTACAGGCCAAATTGTTCCAGCTCTCTCAGCCTCTCCTCCTATGAAAGTTGCTCCACTCCCTTAAATATCTTCATGATCCTTCTCCGGACTCCCCAGTATGTCTGTGCCATTGTACTGGTGAGTGCAGAGCTGGACCCGGATATGTCTCACTAGGGCTGAGCAGAGGGGAAAGATCACTTCCCTTGACCTGCTGGTGATGTTTTTCCTAATGCAGTGCAGGAGGCAGTTGACTTTCTTTGCTGCAAGAGCATACTATGCGCTCATATTCAACCTGATGTCCAACAGGACCCCTCAGGTCTTCTTTTCAAAACTGCTTTCCAGCCAGTTGACCCCCAGGATGTACTGGTGCACAGAGTCACATGCAGGACTTCTAATTTCCCTTTGCTGTACTTCATGAAGTTCTTGTCAGCCCATTGCTCCAGCCTGCCGAATGGCAACACAGGCATGTGGTGTATGGACCACTCCTCCCAGTTTTGCGTCATCTGTAACTTTGCTGAGGGTGCACTGCCTCCTAATCCAGGTCACTAATAATGATGTTGAGTACCCTGCTGTTGACTGGCCTCCAACAGGGCTTCATGAGGCTGATCACAATTTTTTGAACTCAGCAGTTGAGTCAGTTTCCAATACACCTCACTGTCTGTTTGTTTAGTCTGTATTTCAACAGCTTGTCAGTGAGGACATTATGGAAGATGGTGATTGTTAAAGTCAAGGTGAACAACATTCACTGCTCTCCCCTGTGTGTTCCATTCACCAGAAGTCTTTTAGGAGTGATGACTCACAAAGAATCCAAGCACAGGACTTTGTAAATGGCAAATAGATGTAAATGGCAAATAAATGGCAAGCCTTTCATATAAAAAACAGCTACAGAGGCACACCTTATTTATTCACTTAAATTTACTGTGTTGCTTTGGGGGATTTTGGATATGCCCATGTCCAACTGGATGGAACTTACCTGAAATATTTTAATGATTTTTTTTTTCCCCTAAGCATAAAAAGACCACTTTGAGTGGAGGTAATTACATGAGCTGGTTGGACTCTGCTGAACTATGATGGTCTGGGTATTTTCTTGTGAGTTAAATATTACAATTTCTGTTAATAATTTCAGTCAAGTGGGACATGGCTATGTCACAGTCTGTTTTTGACCGTGCTGGTGAACATCCCTCTATGTGAAACTTCCAGAATTCACAGATGTTTCCATTATTTCCTGGCAGTCATCCAAGTGCCCAACCACATCAGATGTAGTAAGCTAACATGTCACAGGGAACCAAATTCACCAAAATATTTGTGGAAATTCTTTTTTATTAATATTATCATTATTTTTTGACAGGAACTACATGAAACATACAGTATTCTCTGCCACACAAAACCAACATATGGTGCATGAGATATAAGAATACCAAAGAGTATGATTTCCACCTGTTTGTGGTTGCTCACTGCTTGCTGTAATATTCTAGAAAGGTGGTCTGGTAAAGACCATTTCCTGGAAATAAAGGAATGTGCTTTGATCACTTGAGCATTCAGACAAGTCCATTAGTTATCTGTAAATCAATATCTTGATTTTCTGATTGCTTGTTTCTAAGAGTGTAAAGAAATTGTTTACAGGCTGCTCATTCAAGTTCATACCCTTATACAAATTGTCCCTTGTGGTCGGCAGCCACAAGGTATTGTGATTTCCAGTAACAAAAGACTTAGTCAGAAGAAGAATGCACTGTACATTGCTATGAGACACTAAAAGATTTGAAACACTTGTTTTTGGAAATCAGAAGTTACAAACTCTGCACTGTTGGCTTTCAGCAGCCAACCTGCTTGATTATGTCAAGCTAACTGTGATTCTGTGAACCGCTTTTAGATATATTTATGAATAACCCTCACAGTACCTGATATGTGGTTTTATAGCATCTTGAAAACATTTGTTCTTGCCTGCTATTGCATCTGTGTTAAAAAGAAATACTTTTCTTTCATGCAACTGGATCGCTTGGGCCCAAATAAAGCTAATGAGGGTGAATACTGCAAGTGGTTTTAAACTGAAGATTAAGCTGAGAAAACAAACTGAGAAGCAGGTTCTTCTTTTTCCTCATTCACAAACTGAAACTGGAGAAACTTATCATAATCAAGTGAGGAGTTGAACTTAGCACTTACAGTGTCTGGCCTTATGAGCAAATAGTGATATTTATTGATGGTATTAATGTTTTTAAATAGGCTTAGACTTTTTATAATACCACCAACATTTAATTTTATGGAACATAGAATGTAGAGCCTGTAAAGTCATGATTAATATGGCTAGCAGTAGTAAGTGGAAGTGTAATAGTAATTGTAATAGTCATTTTTGCTTGTATTTGCTTATATTATATGAATGCCTTCAGTGTCTGAAGAAACTCCATAGGGATACAATATTCCTCAGGTTTGGAAATTGACTGACTTCTGAAAACTTTGCACAGAAGAACACAAAAGAGTTTAGATTATTTTCTTTTTAACTATTAACTGACCAAAGGCTGTGGTAGTCACTAGGATAGTATGTGTCCTAGCTGCACAATTAGCTGCATTATTTAATCCTTCCCAGCATGTGCTGTTGTGCAGTGGGGGACTTGAATATGTTCAGCATTTTGGTTCTGCAAAAAAAGATGCTAATCATCCAAAGGCTTCTAAGAGAATATCACAAGGTCAGAATAAGACTGAAATAAAATTTTAAGTAAATGAAAGAAAGTAGAACAGAGTAGAAGCTCTACTCTTGCTTTGCTTTATGAAAGCCACTGCCAGATTTGATTATTGCAACTGAACAGTACAGTAAGAGTTCTTTAACTGACTTGCCTTGATCACCATTTAAGAAGTTCATCCATCCGTATGAATAAACAAAATTTGTCAAATACTGAAGATTATCTTACGGTAGAACGGTACAAAAAGAAAAAGGTAGTAAGACTGTAAAAAGGACTTTTACCACCCAGCCTTCAGGCTTACCTGAAGAAACCCAATTATCAGCTCATCTATGCCTCAGTGGTCTCCATTCTACTTTTTGTTGTCAAGTTTCCATTTTATGGTTAAGTAAATCTCAAAACAATGACAAAAGAATACACCCAGAATCACATACAAGATTACAGGTTATAGACTGTACTCTCAACTGACTGTAGTATCAGTGCTTGCATTTCAAGACTTCTCAAAATTTTTTCTGTTATTTATTATGTGATTACAATGGATGCAGATAGCAGCTAAGAAGAAAGCCAGAAAGGACAGGGCATTGCTGACATCTGATCATTTTAAGAGTTACAACATAAGGAAAAAAAAGGTAAGATTTTTTTCCTTTGCAATATAATTGAGCAATTTTTGTCTGTTGGAATGGTTAAAAATTGTCTAGAATATCAGATTATGTGCAGTATCTTGCTGTAAAAACATTCCTCTTCTTGAGTGTAAGATAATGAAAGCCTGTTTGACACACAGGAATTGTTGTGCAACAGTGGCAACTCACTTCAAAGAGTATAAAGAAAATTCTAATTCTTGGATTAAATGCTTCTGTGGCTGTTTTTCAAAATGGAATAATAATCAGGTACCATCACCAGAGATGCAGTCCTTTTTGATTTCTTAGTGGCTCAGCTCTGTCAGTAATACCTGTACCCTGTTCCATGCTTTCAACAGGATTGCAGTTGTTCTTTTTAAAGCAGGAGAAAACAGTTCTCAAATTTATTCTGATGTTTAAAAACTCCCTAGGGCACAGGCTACCCTCTCAATGCATGAGCCTCCAATTCCTATTACTACTAATGGGACTCAAAGAAAATGTGTGCAGAGAGTTCACAATCCTGAAAGACTAGAGTCAGCCAAGTATTTGTCATTGCTTCTGTGCATACAGGATAAAGCTCGTGTGTGTCATTGAGTGATATGTTTTAACCCAATTTCTTAGTGCCTTCTTCATATTAGTGGATAGCTGTCATCAAAAAGCTTTTCAGGTGGATAATGATCTCATCCTCTCCCTTTAAAGCATAGAATCTTTAATTGTTTGGTTGAGAAAGAAAGCATCTGGTATGATAAGAATCTTATAGCAGTTCTTCAAGGACAAAATATTTATTAAAAAGAGAGAAATATTCCCTCCATGGAGCCACTGTCTATCTGTTTGGTCTGCTGAGGAGTTAGACATTTCACATACTGAGCTCCCATGGCTTTTTTTTTTTTTTCAGTGATCAAGATAGTACTTCTTCTTAACAGACCTATGCATTTTTACATTTGCAAATGTAAAAATGGTGTTTGGATAAACCCTCATATTATATTTATCTATTGATATATGGATACTCACTTTGAAAACTTGACTTCTGGGCATGGATAAAGGTAACTTTGCAATATTCCTCTGAGAGAGAGAAATACAATTAGATCCGTTTTACAGAGATGAAGGAAAGGATTAAGGGCTAAACTTGGGAAGGTACCTAAGGACTATTCACAAAAGGCAACTGTAGTCAGACATTTCCAGAGCATGAGTCACAGTGCTTGAAGATAGGCTTTGAATCAACCCCTGGAGCTTCTCGTGCTTTCTCTCTTTCTGTGAAGTGCATGGGGATCCTGGGATGATTAGTCCCCCTAGGCTGAAGTTTGCATTTGAGAATAGACAGTGCAAACCTGAGTGTTTCAACCACGTCTTTTCAAATGCCCATTCTCTGTGCTGGCATCCAAAGCCTTAGCCTACATTTTGGCTCTCTGTGCAATGCAGAGGAGCCTAGGGGAAGGAACAACCAAAATCAAGACTCTACTCAAGAAGTCATTCCGAGGTATCAAGAGGAAAAAGATGTACCTTTAAATAACACTCATTCCAGCATGTGATTTCTTTATTCACCTCTAGCAGGAGGTCTAAGGAGCCCTTTCTGGAACAGCAAAACGAAGACAGAAAACAAGTGCTTCTTTGCCAGAAGCCAGCAATTCTGCTCCCCTTTTTCCTCTCTGTCTTGCACAACTATAGAAAATGGTTCCCATCTTTCTCTCGCCATATAGCAGCTGCAGGCCAATCAATATTCTGGTGGTTAGGATAATTCACTCTGGCAGTAGAGATTGCCTGTATTTTAGTCATTAAATTCCCTCAAAATTCCACCTCTATTAGCGCATGCTCTGCATTTTCTATCTTATGCTTTGCAAGGCATTTTCTGAAATACAGTCTCTGTTTTGCATGGGACTGCTTCACACCTGAACAGATCAAACCAACTTAATTTCCTCTGTTTCTAAAGCCTCCTGCTAGGCCCAGAGACATGAAGAAGGAAGCTGCCTGTTTCAAACATGGAAAGAGCAAAATTTGTTTCACTAGGACTTGAAACAAACCCAAGGTGCCTAATTTTCTCCATGTAAGTGGCATTCCCAAGAAACCTAGTATCATATTAAGAGCACTTTGGATAACATTTTGTTTCTTTAAAAACATCCAGGCTGCCAAACATGAGACATATAATAAGAGACCTCCATTTTAAAGAAGTTTTCTTTGTGAAGGGATATAGCTTTCTTTTACTTTTATCTAAGGTGAAAAGTTCACATCCTTCAGCCCTTCATGACAAAAACCTAGATTCAGGACCTTGCTTTGTATGAGTTCAGAGTGATATGATGAAAAAGACCCCTATACCAGGAAAAACAGGAAATCTGGACCAGTTTGGCCAGTTCACCTTTCCAATAAGGCATGGAAAGAAAAAAAATGCATCTGACAATTCAGAAAGTTCAGATCATGACCAATAAATGGACATTTGATACAACTCCATTCTCATGAACATGACTGAAGGTTTTGTTTATTTTGGTATCGGGTATTGTGGCAGATCCACTCACCCTTGCAAGGACCTGACAAAGACCTATCAAAGACTGAACAAAAGCCTTCAAAAACCTCCCACTACAGCTCTTGCCACACACAAATGGTGTTGGTCAGCATGTACACATTTCAGTTGAAACATGAGGAAGTTGGGGTCCTCAGCAAATGATGGGGCTAGATGACCATAACTGACCACAGATCACATTCGACTAGGGTATGAATGGAGCCCCACCAGAGAGTCATTTTGAGTCCATCCTCCTCAGAGCAGCAGGTCTGCAGCTGGGGACTTTCTTCGTGGGTTGGGATGCCGCCCAAGGTAACTGCTCAAGGTAACCCTCCCTTGATTAGGTGAGTGATTGTGCATTTTGGGTCATCAGCCATAAACCTTAAGAATTCTTAAGTCCGTTGCGTAGTATAAATTCCCAAGTGACATTCTGAACCTGTGGATTGCTAATGATTGTCAGAGTCTCAAGGCAGCTTCAATTAGATGAAAACTTATTTTGATTTTGTTATCATTTTGTAAAAAATAAATCCCATTTCTGATTTGTTAGTCAGTTTGGCTTGGTTTTGTGAGGTTCCATGACTGGTATCAGATATAAAATATTGGAATGTTACATAAAAAGGAGATCTTCTTCGAAGTTTATTTTGCTTCACTTCTGATGCTGTTCTTCACTGTCTGTGTCAACACAGATCTGTGGATATAGGTCATGGTTGTGTGTCTTCAACCCCTGATCCCTCATTGATCATATTTGAGCTGAGTTTCACCTCGCTTGTGTACGCCACGGGCACCAGGGCAGAGATAAATGGGGAGGAAGAGTGGCAGGTACTGTACCTGCACCCCACTGTGACTGGAAGAAGTACACCCTTCAGGGTACCTGAGAACTCAGAGTAACTCCTGTGTTTAGTTTGAGTTAGTCCTGTGTTTGAGTTAGGATGTTTGATTTTAGCACCAATGCCTCACATGTGAAGAACATGCAGAAAATACCCGTGTGGAGTTGTGATGCCTCTATGAGCTATTCATCATTTGACAGTACAGGTTTGATCCAGGTCAGCTGCAGGCACACGGCCACTTTGCCACCACATAAACTCTAGTGGTTTAAAGTTAATCATCAGTATATTTGGAGCAAATTTCCACAAGGAAATTGAGTATATGTTAGATCAATGCTTTCCATCATGTAGGTGCTTTTTATCTACTTAAATTTAGAAAATGCAAACTTGGAATTAACAAGCTCTGGCCTGAGTCTCTCACAGGCATCATCACCTTTTATAGGTTACTTTGTCAGCTCAGGTAACAAGTTTTGCCTCCTTATCGACTAAGTGGATGTCAATATGAGGCCTAACGAAGAGACACTGGGATTTGGAAGTTCCTTGAAGATGAACTTCCACTTTTACATGAAAATAGTACTTGACACAACAGGCAGTGAGAATATATATTAAACAATAACATGAATACCAATAAGAAATCTACATCAAGATTTCAGCCTTGCATTAAAGTAGACGTTATAATATGGGAATGAAGCATATATAATCAAGCACAAGGCTACTTTTTCATTAACACTAGTTTTTCGAAAAGCTTCTATGAACTGAAAAGAATGTCTTCATTTGTACCCATAGGTAGGTTTGAAATACCATCTCTTGGGACTCCTTTCTCTGCTACCAAAACCCCAGGTGGTCCTTACTGCTCTTTAGGGGAATATTCATCACAGACAGCAGCCCACAGAAATGAATAATGACTGTCAAATTTATCTTGTGTTTTTTCCACATTCAGCCTCAGATTCTCTGACTTCATTTCAGGCCTGTAAACTCCCACCACATCGAAAGTCCTGGGATAGCCAAAGTAAGCCTGTTAATGTTGTAGGTGGACCAGAACCAGAGCTGCTAGAGAATCATGAATCCGAATTGTCACCCCGCCACTGTTGTCCTACTGCGACAAACACATTATGATGCATATCAGATTTAACTGCTGTTGAGGGCAGGAGTATGTGCCTTTGGCAGTGCCTGCTTCGGTCCCTCCTGCTTTCTCTGCAAGTACTCTTTTGTACAGCTTTAGACTTCTAGTGCCAATGGGAAGAAGTTGGCAAGAAACAACTGTTTGGTTCCTCTGCGAGCGCCATGATGAATGTGGGAGTCTTACCCAGCAGTGGACTATAGAAGCAGAGAAAATTATTTGTTCAATAGTTTCTAAAATCAGATTTAATATAAACAAATTGGACAGGTAAGTCTGATCATTAGATTGAGTTTGAATCTCAGTATGCGTCCCAGGTAACCAGAATCATGCCCTGCTTCTCAGATCAGAGTTGTGGAGATGATGTTTCAGTCACATGGGAAGGATGGGGACAAAATATTGGGAACTCAGCTACCTGGATAAATGGGTATTAAATAACTGTACGTATACATCAATACAGCAGTTGTTCATATTAGAAATTTTCCCAGTGCATTTTCAGTGTTTCACAGTACTTGGAAAAAAAAATCTTTCACAGTTAAAAAAATATAGCTTCACTGATCTGGGTGGAACCATTCTTATTGAGCTGTAGGTTTCTCTACTGTACTCTGATTTCTGTTCTGTCTAGAGCATATTATGAAGATAATTTTCTCTGGTCAAACTTTTAAGGAATAAATAAATAAATATTCCTCTCAGGTCATAAGCATTAGAGTTCTTTTGTTTAAAAATATGGAACATTTAATGTAGACCCTTTAATGCTTTCCTGTGTAGCATGTTTATTTTTAGTTAAATTAGGGGGTGGGGGGACAAATTGCAGTAATAAGGGTCTGAAAGGTGTGTAAAACATACAGGAAATTTTCCAGCGAGTCTGTGATATTGCCATTTCCCTTAGCACTGTTGAGTCTCCTTCATAATAGAAGTTGCTAAGGGCTTAGAGTACTAGAAAATATAAAATACCTATGGGACATATTCCAGTACTGTACATTAAATTTGAGGATTTTACATGTGATAAAGTATGTCAGTGTTGCTTACAGGGAATTCCAGTGATACCTCAGCTTTCTTGGACTTATTATAAATCCTTTGTTGGAATTATTGTGGCTGGTTCAATAATTCAGATTAGCCCTCATGTTTATTAATGCACTACATCTGTGCAAACAACATGTCAAGCAGAGAGTTTATTGTAATTGCCTGAGCAAACAGAACCTGAAAGAAGCAATTTCCAGTTACAATGTGCTATGACAAGTAATGAGGTAATTGGCATTCTGTCCTGATTACTTCCACCTTCCTTTTCATCAGGTCTATATTGTGTGTGATAGATAGTTTTATAAGAAATGAAGGTGTTTGATAATATGGTCTGCTGCTGCTTAAGGTTAGTGATTAAAGACAATCATAATTTTCTCTCAGAGATCTTATTAGCTTTAACATTATTTATTCATATGTGTAAGAAAGATGTGGGCTCAGAATCTCTTTCAGTGCTATACATGCCCTTAAAATGTAAACTCAACTTCAATCCTATTGAATGTAAAATAACTTTGAGATTTCCAAGCTTATAAAACAAGTCAATTTTTTGTGATGAAATATGTGCTCAAGCAGAAAGATTAAGATGAACTACTTCATGTCTATGGTTAAACATAAGCATTTTTTGTATAATATATGTTAAAGTAGTATCTCAATTGCAGTGTATCAATATTAATAAAATAGTTAAAGCTATGATCTACAGTTTTAGACTGAAATTCTTTTTTGGGAACACTTTTAACTTTCCTGAAAAGAAATATATTCTTGTGCATTGGCTTTGGTTTAATATTTAGTTTTAAAATATTTGCCCTCAATTAAAAGTAAATAATTACAGGATGTTTTGTTAGGTTTTTTATTGTCCTACTATGGGCAGTGGGCATTTTTCTAGCTATTTTTAAATCTTACTGAAAGCATTTTGAAATTTACAGGGAGGGAAAGGTTAAGAATAGAGAGGAATATATGCAGAATACTGAAAAAAGAACAGTGTACTTTGTGATTTCAGCAAAAGTAGTTTGGACATATAATCACAATGGTTCTCATTTAAGGTATTGCTAAGGATTTGGACTATATTCATTTCCCTTTTCTTATCAAACACACGCATGAAATGTTGTCAAAACCTATGACATAAAAACAAACACCAAAAAAGATATATTTATGGCAAAAAGCATTGTAGCTTTCAATTCAAAACAAGCACATAAAGTTTCATTTTCTTAGGATCTTCATGCAACAAAGTGAGAGGTGAAATTTAAGAACATATGAAAGCTAGCAGATACATAGAATGGTATATCTTGTCTGTTCATTCAAGTTTGTGGCATATGAATACGGCTATCAATGAAGAGAGTTCTTGAAAAGGGTATTTCTTCCCAGCTCAATTAAAGATAAGAAGGACAACAAGAAAGGCTTCTACAGGTACATTGGGAGCAAAAGGAAGACTAAGGAAAATGTGGGCCCGCTGCTGAACGAGGCGGGTGACCTGGTGACACTGGACACAGAGAAGGCAGAGTTACTGAATACCTTCTTTGCTTCAGTGTTCACTGCTAGGCCTGGCCCTCAGGACTCCCAGACTCTGGAGATAAGAGAGGAAGCACGGAAAAATGAAGACTTGCCCTTAGTCAATGAGGATTGGGTTAGAGAGCAGCTAGGCAAACTGAACACGCACAAATCTATGGGTCCCGATGGGATGCATCCACGCGTGCTGAGGGAGCTGGTGGAGGTAATTGCTAGGCCAC
>VZSC01012003.1:120034-143392 GCA_013398225.1 Steatornis caripensis
GTTGTGGAGTCTCCTTCTCTGGAGATATTCAAAACCCGCCTGGATGCATTCCTGTGCAACCTGCTCTAGGCTAACCTGCTTTAGCAGGGGGGTTGGACTAGATGATCTCTAGAGGTCCCTTCCAACCCCTACCATTCTATGATTCTATGATTCTATGATAATATTTACCCAAAAGAGGCAAAAGCACATTACAGCACAGAAAATAATGCAACAGATTTTTACGACCCTAGTAAGCAGCTTGGTAGTACAAGACCTTCCCTACGTGGCCACACTGACAATTTCAGGTGATGTAAGTAGGCAGCTGCAGGTATAAAGAACGAGAAGACAGTAGGGCAGAAGTCTGGAATTCCAAATAGATAGTATTCCATTAAATCTAAAGCAGCAAAAGAAGCCAAGATTTGTGTGTCAGTATGTCAGTATAGAGTACTGATGCTATATGTCAAGCAGTCCTGCTGTCAGCTCTTCTACGTGGTTATTAGTGAGAATGTTTATCCTTTCCACATATACACCTTTTGTTAGAGATGTCTTCTAAGTTCATACACTGACAAAACCCTGCAAATTTGGAAAACTTGTACTAGACAATTTCCACAGCGCCCCTAAACCTTCTGGTTGTGTGTGGACACAACCGTTTGTACCTCCATGCTTTAGGGAGTTGTCAGTATCTGGGATGCTGTCAAAGGCACTGTGAGGAAATGGGCAAGGCAAGCCATTCTGAAAAAGTGTCTGATTTAGCAGCTTGACTGGTCACGACTTCTCCCAGGACTGGTCTTACCTACCAGACTTAGCAGAGTGAGTGAGTGGTGGTAATAGTTTAGCCAAGAACTAACAGTAAAAAGATATACTATATTTCTTTCCTCTAGAGAACTGACTAATTTCAAACTCAAATGCCTTCGGGTATGTGGTATTATTTTGAGATTTATTAGGTTTTGTACCACTTCTTTGTAAAGCAAACCAAACTCATTAACTTTCTTATTTGTTCACTTTGACAAAGAATTGGAGAATATTTGTACAATACTTTTAGGGCTAATTACTTTGGCTAATATTTTTTAGTACTGTAATCCTAAATGTCTTATATTTCTGCTAGATGTTTCTTGCTGTTTGCAAGTAAGTCAAGATTGTGACTTCTCCACTTCTGTTTGAGTATAGTAAGTCCTCTTTCACCTGCTGTTATGCTGGTAAACTAAGAAAATTAAATATGATACCCTTAAATACACCAATAAATGAAATGCAAAAAGTATAGAAAAATAACAAAACTAGCTATTTTCTGCAGACTTGTTTAATTATGAAGATACAGTGGTAAACATAGTAGTTCAATAGCCTTTGAGTGTGATGTTTACAAGGGTAAGAGATTTCTATCATCAGTTTCTGCAAAATCCAAGCTTTGGTCGTGTAAGCAAAACTAAGCTAAGAGTTTAGTAGTATGGTAAGTTATAATGCCTGAATAATACCCATCTAATTCATGTTGTTATTCTGTCAAAGCCCAACAAAAACACAAGTTCTGGTCATCCAGGCTGTCCATGGGAAATTGTCACTGTAGTGCATCAAATAAAATTTGGGGGAGAACAATGAAGCTGTCAACTCCTAATTGTTCCGTTAATGAAAAAGTGTAAGACTCTTCCATTAGCATAGCTGTTCTTGAGCCACTGCACAAATTTACGTACTTCCACTGGGATTTGGTCCTTTATGTTATCAAAAGCAGTAGGCATTTCCTCAATTGGTATGAAGGCTAAGGCTTGTAGGTAATGGAGCTTCAAATTGAATTCTGGATTAAATCCATGTCGAGTTGCCAATCCAGCACTTTGTGTTCTTTGCCAATAGCTTTGGCTCAAGTGAAAGAAGCAGGCTTTGTTCTAAACTGGTGCAAATTCCTTGGTTGCTGTGATTGTAACTTGTTCAAAGTGAGTGATCACATATGTGAGTCTTAAGTAGAGCTGTGCAAAACTTGGCAACTTGAGTGCACAAGGGGTTTGGTGAACCTTCATTTGGCTTCTGTGTTTATGGGTTTGAATCAGTGTTAGGAAAATTAAAGGATGAGGTAGGAGATGCACTAAATAGAAGCATCTCAAGAAATAAAATTAGTCACAGAGAGACATGTCAAAAGTAGATGATGCAATCAAAAGAGAGAGACTATAAAAATAATCTTCACTGTAATTTGGATACAGTATTATTGTTTAAATACATTTGTTGTAAATATACTGTGTAAAGATACAACCTTGAAGAGGAGCTTGGTTAGGTTTTTTATTTATTTTTTTATGGAAGTGAATCCTTCACCCATTGGAAATAAGAGAAAAATCATAACTTTTCTGAATGAACACTGACAATGATTTAGTGAGTTCTGCATTGCTCATATTACACTTTCTAATTTCTGTCTTCTTGCAAGAATAATCTTAACCATTAACTGTTTTCAATTCTTTTTTATTTAAGATTTACACATTAATAAATTATGTTTAAGCAGTAGACTATTGTGTATTGTTACTGCTAAATAGCTGTCTTAGCATCAAACCGTCTTGGAGAAGAATAGGTCCTTTTAATTGTGCTTTCACATCTTCTTTCCCCTTCAATGTCTTATTAGAGTGATGAAATGGTAGTAGGTAGAAATTCCTTCTTTTACATGATAGGAATTTAGGGTGAGAGACTGACAAAATATACTTCAGGTTGTAGTTTTTTAATGTGGCTGTATTTCACCTCTTCCACTCTGAATGCTGGCATTGACTTCATAATAACAATGACAATGGGATAGCCTAGTATAAGTTAGGCTTTCAGAATCACGGTGTTCTCCTTGGAAGAAAAGATACCACTACTACTACTGCCACCACCACTGCTCTTGTTTTTAGAATGCAAAATGTAGTTGATTTACTAACTATTGCTTTCCGCTCAGTCTCCCCATTCAAAATTGCCCTTGTGGTGAGGGTAAGCCACTCTCACCGGAGAAACCCTGGCCAAGACAGAGAGACGAGCCAGAGGACTCCTGCCCACCACCTCAACCTGTCACTCCATGAGATCATTGCAGCTGGGGCAAATGTGTGGGCTGCTGTTAACTTCTCCTGAGCACCAACCCTGCTCATAGAATAATTGAGGGACCCTTAAGTTGCTTTTAAGTTGAGAAAGATACTAACTAGTTTGTGTTAAGGATGTGACTTAAAAGAGACACATATGGAAATGCTATCAACATGATGATGTAAAGTGCATCTATATTTTTAAGAAAAATCTTCAAGATTTCAAAACCAATAATGAGTAGTGTAGGGCAAACGGTAAAACGTATGTGGAAAATTTAGGCTATCTATTAGCATCTGATGTTGACTCAGCAGGGGAATCCTTCCTCTGACTTGCTCTCTAATGAGCACTCCTGTATTTATGCATCTCATTTTTCTAAGAGCAAATGGAGCAGAGCTGGTGACTCTTAGCAGTCCTTTGCACAATAACAGTCCTGAGGTTTTAGCCAAATTTGAAGAAAATCCCAACAACAAATTATTTCAGCAGAGCGGTGTAGCACAAGAGTTGTGGTAGAAATAGCAATTTATTTCCAAGGACCCTTCATGTGAAAGGGGCAGTCATCTGTCAGTGATCATGGGAAAATCCACGTCCAGCAACTTTACTGGTTATTTGTTTTATTTGTCTGGAAATACAAACCATCAGTCTAATAAGAACAGAATACTTTCTTCTACTTCTATCTTAAATGTTATAACTCATTTCAGGAATTCAGGTATAGTTGCGGATATAGCTGCTGAGTTTCTGATAGTCACATTCGTTGGTTTTGACTTCTAGTGTTGTAAGTTATATAGCATATAGTTAAGGACTTTATAGCTAAATTTACCACAAACAGATGAATACTCAGGTATCACTAACTTTGCATCCAAGAGAAGAGACTTGAATATTGCTATTATTAAGCCCAATTACAGTGAGAGCACTTTATGGGAATGAAAAAACAGCTCCCAAATTAAGTTGAAAGCATACAGCTAATGAACAAAGTAAAGAACATAGCAGAACTGATGTAAAGCATTGTTTTTCTAATTGGAAAATCTTAAAAAAAATAATGGAAAATGATAACTGTTATCATCTATTTTGGGATTATCCTATTTCATTAAGAAAAAATTAAAAAAAAATCCCTATGACAAAATGCAATAGGATCATTCAGCAGATCTATGAAAACAATATATCTTACTAAAATTCTGTGATTTTTACAGTAATTTACAAAGAAGCATTACATTTGTATCAAACAGTTTACATTTCATCCCTATCAGAACTTCATTGTGAGTGGAAATGCTTTGATTAAACAAAGAGGAACTCTATTTTTGTATACAACTGCCTACAAAATAGAGATATAAGAAAATCACAGGGTGTAAGTCATAATCTGTGCAGGCAATTTGGTTAGGAAGAATAAGTTTTGTGAGGAAATAACCTACAAGATACGTTAGGAAGCGGGAAATTATCTATGTAACTTCCAAGAAAATGATTTAATTGGTTGAAATAAGCACCAAAATACATGCTTAACATTTGCCTTAGAAGTTATATCCATTTACAAAATTACTTGAATGAAGTTGATTTTGTGACATAATTGGCCAAAGTGAGAAAGACGTGAGCAAATGAAAATAGAATTAGTCTACAGTTGCGTGCCTTTCTTCCTTTTTTCAGAGAGAAGATATATTATTAAAAAAAAAAACATAACAAAACACAAAGGCAGATGAGAAGTGAGCATAATTAACTTTGATATTATTACAGGAAATTTGAAGATAGAATTTCTGTAAGACTTTTTTTTTTAATAATAAAGCAGCCCCACATCCTCTATAGTAGTATCTGTTTAAAGGCCTTAATTCTTAAATATAAATTCAGCACAACGTTCCAGTCAGAAGGTGTGCCCTGAACTCAGTGCCATGGGTAAGGCAGCTGAACTACAGAGTAAGTAGATGATTCTTGCTTAGGAAACACGGGAATAAATGAGGTAGGTACATGAAATGTATCATCAGATTTTATTCTATTCTCCAGCCATGGATAAACTAGTTTCTTCAACTTTCATTTGTCTCCAGTAGAAACAAATGAGAAATTCACAATAAGCCATGGAACAAATTCTCAAAAACAGGCTTTATTTTGTTCCTACTTTTTGGATGAACGACTTCATTAGTATTAAATACTGCTTTGTTCGGAGGTTCTGACCAGCATTTGGGATTTCACTGAGTTAACTTACCACATTACTCTGCTAAAGATAAATAACAACAAAAGTAATATGCTATTGTTAACTATTAATATTTTTATGCATGATTATCAATAACAGTAAAAACAATCCTATGAGATCTTTTCTTAGTACAGCAGCTGTATAATCTTCCATAGGTGTTAAATAATGTAAGTTGGTGGAGTCACTAGGGAAAATGATGTAGGATGACTTTTGAGGGAAAGATATTTAGGCCTTAAGCATCTGGACACATTTTATGCTCTTCTATTTCATGTATTTAACAAGAAAGATTATTTAATCTTAGTGTCAATATGGCTAGCACTTTGTCATTCTATATTTTTTTAATTGTGGTATTTCTTCACCCTGATGTATTGCCAGTTAACAGTTCATTTTCCAGCCAGCTCTTATTCCAACAACTCATAATTGCATAATTGCCTGCTACCCAAAGCCCTTTACACAAGGTCCAGAATAAACTTTTTCTTTATTATGAACTACTCCACGGGAAGGTATCTGGCTGGAATGTTTTGAGAACTATTTCTTGTCTTCCATCTGCATTTTACCACTACTCTAAGAGCCCAAGAAACAGTCCGTCATCTTTCCATACATAGTTCAAAATTTGAAGAAGATACTGGTTCCAGGGAAAATATTTTCCTCCTTTGTCATCAAGGTGTACCTTATGTACACAGATACCACTTGTTGTCTGTCTTTCTGTAAACCAGTAGAGCTGGTAAATCAATCACAAGTGCATCTTTAATGATCTTTTCATTGAAAATAAAACATTTTCAGGAAACAAGACTGAAAAAATGGCAACAAAATTACTTTGATCAAGTTTTTCTGAAAAAAAAATATTTTGGAAAGCTAGAAAAACATTTGGAAAAATGCTTGTCACCTCTGTCTTTGGGTTTTTTCCCCCCAACAACTCTTTATGAATTTTGTGGATCTTATTGCTAAGATTTGTCTATATTTCTTGCAACCTTTTCATTACAACTCATAACTGAACAAATTGTAGTTTCAAAGTATCCATATATGTAATTTTGAGTGGGACTGCTTTTCATTCACATCACTTCCTGACTTTCTATGCAGTGACTCTTTGCGTGTTTCATTTATTTATTTATCTTGCTCTTTTGTCAAACCTTCTCTGCTTTCCTTTCCAGCTACTATCCATATGAAATTTTCAAGACAGTCATATCCTAAGACTGGAATCAATGCAGTTTTGCAGTCATACTCATGATGTTTTATCTTTCTACAAACATTCTTGAGAGCAAAATTTGATCACATAAAAGCTCAAGAAAAAATTATAACTATCACAAAAGGAAACAGAATTAGCAGCAAATTTACAGTTTTTACATAATGAAGTGATAGTCTTTTCTTTTATCAACTACTAATTTTCTCTAGTTACTCAACACTTACTCAGACAGATACTACATTTGAAATATATTTTCTTTGCTTGTTTTTCTATGATTGTCTTAGTCAACATGTTCTTGCCGTGTGCGACCCACTTCTGACTGAATCCACTGGGGGTTTAAGAATCTACGTGACAATTTTATTATGCAAATCACCATTTAAAGGTTACTAATATATCTGAAACACCCAATTCATTGTTATGTACCAATAGGCAATTAACATCTCCAGACATCCGGGCTCCTTCAGGTAGGAAGGGTACACTCCCAGAATGTGACTCCAGGCCCTTGCACAGAGCGTTTGCTTTGAGGAGTGTCATGTCAGTAGTGGGAAGGAGTGCAATGGCAAAGTTCAGTGACGATTAGGAAAAGGGGTAATTAGTTTCAAATTTCTTCAGTGAGCATATACTGACACAAGACATTTGCATGTGAACTTCAGGAAAGGTGCTTGGGCTGAATATGTAGACACTTTCCTAAGAAGTCCTTTTTCTGAGTTAGGCAGAGTGAAAAATTTGGTGATGGGCGGAAGCCACAAATCTTAGCTTCAGGACATGGGGATATCTCTGGGTATTCAGCTCCTGAAGGCATATATAAGATTTTGTGCTCCCTTTGACCATAGCTGAGTTATCTAACTGAAATAGATAAGGTTTATTTCCCCAGCCTCTCCTTAATTTTCACTACTGGTTAGGTTTGGTACCATCTCACTCCTCATCTGCTCATTTCTAGGAATATAGTTTTTGATTAACACCCTGGGAACTAACTTAAATCATAGAATCATGGAATGGTTGAAGTTGGCAGGCACCTCTGGAGGTTATCTGCTCCAATCCCCTGCTTCAGCAGGACCACCTAGAGTCAATTGGTCAGGACCTTGTCCAGACAACCTTTGGATATCTCCAAGGATGGAGACTCTACCACTTCTCTGAGCAAGTTTTGCCAATGATGTGTCATCCTCACAGTAAAAAAGTGTTTATTTGTGTTCAGGTGAAACCTCTTGTGTTTCAGATTGTGTGCACTGTCTCTGGTCCTGCCTGTGCGCAAGACTGGAAAGAGCCTTGTTCCATCTTCTTTGCACCCTCCCTTCAGGTATTGATAAGATCGGTCTGAGCCTTCTTTTCTCCAGGCTGAACAATCATAGCGCTCTCAGCCTCTCCTCACATGTGAGATGCTCCAGTCCTTTAATCATTTTAGTGGCCCTTTGTTGGACTCTCTCCAGCATGTCCATGTCTCTCATACTGGAGAACCCAGAACTGGACCCAGCAGTCCAGGTGTGGCCTCACCAGTGATGAGTAGAGGGGGAGGACCATCTCCCTCCACCTGCTGGAAATATTTTGCCTAATGTAGCCCAGGATACCATTGATCTTTATTGCAGCAAGGGCACGTTACTGATTCATGGTCAACTTGGCATCCGCCAGGATCCCCAGATCCTTTTCTGCAAAGCTGCTTTCCAGCAGGGTGACCCCCAGCCTGTACTGGTGTCTAGGGTTATCCCTTCCCAGGTGCAGGACTTCTCCTTACTGAACTTCATGAAGCTTCCATCAGCCCGTTTCTCCAGCCTGTTAAGGTCTCTCTAGAATGCAACACAATGCTCTGGCCTACCAGTCACTCTTCGGAGTTTTGTGTCATTTGCAAACTTGCTCAGGGTACATTCTGTCCCGTAATCCAGATCGTTAATGAAGATGTTAAACAGGACTGGATCTAATATTGACCTGTGTGGTACATTGCCAGGTATTGGCCTCCAACTAGACTTTCTGCTGCTGATCACCACCCTCTGGGCCTGGCCATTGAGCCAGTTTTCAATCCACCTCAAGGTCAGACTCAAGACCTGAGCACTTAGAAATGAGTATTATAATGCCTTTTTTTTTTTTTTTAGTTCTCCCTGCTAGGAAAAAAGGTTAAAATGACTCTTAGATTAGCTTTATCTCAATGTAGTACACATAATAAAGTTTAGTCCTAAATACTGTGAAAATTAACTTTGCTGGGTTTCTTCTAGAATATCCTAAAACTTTAGCTTTCTAAAATGAACTATGGTCAGGAATTCTGCGAGCTGAATATTAACTCCCAGGACGCCAGGAGCTGACATTCATATATTTGGAGAATATACTTAGAAGGCAGAGTCATAGCATCACTCTCGGGAGGAGAAATGGAAAGTAGCCTTGAACAGATTGTAAATATCAGCACTTTAGGTATTCTTATCTAACAGAACATTAGTTAAATTCTTTACATGTAATTACTTCTTCCACAAACCCTGTTTAGAGGAGAAGAGTCCTTTTCTGAAATTAAGATACTATTAATCTAACAAATAATATAGACATTTTTGTTTTGTTTTAGCTGCCAGCTGAATTAGTTAGGATGAAGCAAACGGCAAGGGACATTAACATCTATCAATAAATAAATTAACTATTAGGAAATTTAGATCTAAACAAACATGTAGGTGTCTTAATCAGCACTTGAGAAGAATTTTGACATCTTTGTCCGTAATAGCAACTTTAAAGGCAAACGCTGCCTGATCCAGGAGGAACAATTCACCAGGGGAGGTGGGGAGTGGGGTGAAATGGGCAGAGGGGATGAACAGGAGGAAGACAGAAAGTTTTCTCTTTTCACTGCTCCCTAACAATGCATGCTATGGATTCTGATTTAGATTCAAAAAAAGTCTACATCATACATATATATGTAAAAACTGCGTCTAAGATCAGAACTGCACAAATCAGTGTCCTAGCCACAAGGCTACAGTGTCAAGCTCCCAGTGCGGTTTTCGTTTTCTGTTCTTATAAATCCTGATCCCATGTCTGTCCCGTGGGACTTCCAGCAGACTGGGTTGAAATCATCTCACTCTCCATCACCAAAAGCCTCATAAACAGTGTTCTCTTGCTGGATAATACTTTTCAATTTGTAATAAGATGAAAAAGCTTAAGTCTTTCTTAAAGCCAGCCCACAAACATTATATCACTAGGTAACAATTGGCCTTGATCAGGTTGATTTTTATATTTAATTGTAATTACTATTTAATATTAAATTTCATATGTAATTTTGCAGAAGCATTCAAAAATGTATTTTCATATTTCTAACCAGATTATAAGGTAATCAGTGTTTTCCATTTATTGAAAAATTGATGAATAGTTGTAAATTGTTTCTAAATATTTTTGTCCTTCCTCAGCAGAAAGCTAAAGTACTGGCTGAATAAGTACTAGGTGGTGCTCAGTAAGAATGTGAGCAGGAGTAAACTATTCCTTCCCATTCCCTGCTTTGCTATTATGCAGTCTGCTTCTAGTCCAGTGGAGACATATCTTGCTTTTTATTTTTCTGAGTTTTTGGAAATGTTCAGTGAATGTTCAGATTGGAGTCACATGAAAACATTTAAAATTTCATGGACAAAGAGAAGCTTGCAAGTGTGGATTGCAGAGACTCCAGAAGGCAAAGGTAAACTTTAAAAGTGTACTTACTATAATAGTAAAAAGTTAGCCTAGGGAAATGGGTTCTTTCTTTTCTTCTGTGAACAACAATAAAAGAAGATAGGCAGAATGAACTGAATACTGAAAATCTTCCTTCTCTTATTTGTATGTATCTTAGTTTCAGCAAAAAGGATGTGGTGGCTTTTTTCATTTCACCTACTAATAGCCACATTGTTTATGTTTGTTTGGGTTTTTTTTGCGATAGATGAGCTTATGTCTCACAGATCTGAGGCATTCCTGTGATGACAAAAGGTTAGAAAGATTTTGGAGAGTGGAATCAGTAATTTTGCTCTGTGACTGCCAGCATTTAGGAAATGACATAACTGGTGTTTACTTTCACACATAACAAGTCCTAATACAGTAAATCTCTGTACATTGTAGAGCTAAAAATATACACAAGTATTGGTAGGAGCTCTTCTATTTTTCTGTATCTGTAGGAAGTTAGAAAGTAGTTTGACTGCAGAGGTCAACCAATGGATAAGGCAAGAGTAGAAGAGATTATAGATAAGAAAATAATCTCTTAACTGAATCAGTTCAAGCCTTTTAAAACTTCCAGTTCTTCTTCAGGTAATATGTCAAGTTTTGTGACCATTTGATGAACAACCAGTTTAAAAAAATTACTTGCAATTTAACAACAGGCTGCATGCACTTTGGGGTAATAGGGGAGTGAACTTTCTCCCAGAGTTTTCTAGGGTGTGTACTATGGAAAATTCTAGCTCTATTGTCTTTTTCTGTGAGATACTGGAATATTTTTTTTAAGTATAAAGCCTTTCAGGTTTTTACAGTAGAAAAAACAAGAGGAGTTTGTTTGATTGATTTTTTTTAAAGAATGATATTCTGGTTAAATTCAGTTGGCTGTCATCTAAAATAGAGAGAAAGAAACACAGTAAAGAAAACAATAAAATTTATATAATGATAGAAATCTCAGACCAAAAAAAAAAAGTATTCTAGTTCCAACTGGCTAGCTAGATTTTGCAACAGAGCAAGAGTTGCTATACTTTACAGATTTCAAGGCTTACTAGGCCTCTGGTTCAGATGTGAGAGGTCAGCAGAGGCCAGATGAAGGGCCAGGCTGGGATCTTCAAATACTTCTACCTAAGTGAGAGACTGCTGAATCCTTTTGTGGCTGCCATGGCAAAGTAGCTAAACATGAACCTATGTTTCTCAACAGGAGGACTGTGATATCAAAGCCAATGTCCTTTACCTCTGACCTCTCCTCATGTTTTATTGAACAAAAAAGCATGTGGATATTCATCAGAATTAATAATATCTGTACCTGGCAAACAGACAACAACAGTCCACTAATAGTGGGTTGCCATTATGCATGTTACTGTGTTAAGGCAACTTTATACATTTAAGTAAAATAACTAAATGCTTTAACTCACAAGCTTGAATTGGGTTCTAATTTAATTCATCTAGGAAAAGAACAAATGGCAGCAATTGTGGATGATAAATGTAAGATAGAAAAGAGTAAAGAGAAAATAAAGACAAAGTCCTACAGAATTTTACATTATACCTTATTCGAGGGTTTGAAATTAGTTGGTTCTGACTTTACTCAGTAAGATACTATCTGGCTTCAGCCTGACTTTGAGTGAACCCTATTGATGAATGGAAAAGGCTGTTTTTCACTGGGAAAGTGCCTGAAAACAATCTGTTTCTGAGAGCACCTGAGAGGTTAGCAGAAAAGAAAAGCAGAGTCATCTGAGATGTATGTTTGATTGTTCTGAATAACATAGAAAATCAGTATTCTAATTTTTAGAATGTAAGGATTCTAAGAAACTACTTTTAGACAAAGGAGGTTTTCTTTTCTATGACGCTATTTCCATTATTTTCCATCTGTCTTTTCATATTGTAAGCTCTAGGGGTAAGATCTGTACATTCGTATATATTTGTAAAGCACTTGGCACTCTGTCTGTACTTAATGCAAACACTAAAAGCCAACACAGTATAAAATATTAGCTCTTCACTTATATTAAATCAGAATGGTTCACTTAACTCCTCTCTACTTTCTGTGTAGGGTACCAGTTAGAGTAGCCTTTAAAAAAAAGGTAATGTATTAAATGATAGGGAGCTGATATCATCTAGACTAGTTTATCCCAGTTACATGTTTGTTTCATGGTGTTCCACTCAGTACTTCTTCATGTAAGTGAAATAGAATCATGGTTACACCAAAAATGAACTGAGAGAGGCTGGTCATATTGTAGGCTATTTCCTTCCTTGCTACTTATAATTTGCTAGAAACAAGGAACATGTCACAATAGTGTCCTTTCCTGGCTCTAGCTAACCTGGAAATACAGAGAGTAGGCAGAATGTTTCCTTCTAAAGTTTTTTTCTTTTTATGGTACTGTTTAAAGTATAAATCTCACAAGAAATAGTCTGAATTATATGGAAAAATAAAGGTGGGGGTGTTGGGGAGGAAGAGTGAGAGAGGAGTGGGGGAGGTATATTTCCCCTTTCTTCCCAAGAGGAGAAAAATTATGTTGAGTTCCCTACCAGGCTTCCAGTGAGTCTCACAAGCAAATATTCAGCTATGGTCTTGACAGCTTCTCAGAGGTCTTATTTTTAGAAAGAGTGAGTCACACCCATCTTCTGAAAAAGCAAATTATTTTAAAACACTCCTAGTTGCTGAAAATCACTATTCTTCTTGAGTATCTTAAGGGTATATTAATTGCCTACAGATAAAGATATATTAATTACCTACTGATAAACTTCTTTAAAAATATTGAGTTCCGATACCAAGCACTTGAAGATAATTAAGAACTTGAGATAATTGAGAAATGTAGGGCACATCCACCTACACTTTACATAACGTTATTCAAGCTATTCCCAAAAGAGAGGATATGCGTATGCCACAGTGCTGCGCCACACAAGTATACTACTAGCTCATGTATAGGAAGCAGTATAGCTATGTGAAGATGGTATTTGCACTGGGACTAATTAGGTCACTTCATTTTCATATTGTGATCGTTTCTAGTTTTGGAGCCAGGTGGGTATCTTTTCACAGTGCAATATCGTTCACTATAGACATATCTGTAAAATTGTTGTGTATACTCCCTTACATATTCATCTTGTGCACTGAATGAGTTAGGATCTCAACTGGAAAATAGTACAAAATTGTTCATAAGCCCTCATATTTCAGTATTCTCTATTTGGAGTTGCCTAACTTTAAATGCTTGATTGTTGCCATTTGTTTTTTGAGGAAAGGAGGAAACTGAAAGATATTTTTATATGATTATGACAACCCTCCAGAAGTATTTGAACTACAGCCTTCACAGCTGAGACTGCTATTCCGTGTAGTAGGAGACAAGTATTATCTCAGTGGGGAGTAGACACACTGATCATGTTTGATCACGGTGTTTGGAGGGACCTCAGCATAGGTTGACTTTTTTAATTCAACTTCCTACCATGGAAGCTTTTGGCCAGATGTGAGGAAAGAATTAGTTGGGTTGCTTTGGTGCTAGAAAGTAACAAAAGATCTTTTATGGGTTTGCTTTTGCAAGAACAAATTTTAGCATATTTTGCTCTGAACAGAGATTTTTTTTCTGGAAGAAAGGTAAATGTGAGAACAGAGTAGCAGACACATAGCTGAGCTGTGACTGGTGGAAGACAGTGTATAACTTTGCTTCTTAAACATAGGTGTTGCTGATCTCAGAAAGTCATTTAAGCAATTATCCATGTTTAATTAGACTTGGAGCACTTTGGGGCAAGTTGCATGTTTTCTGATATATTAGTACAGTACCTAAACGTTGTTGCTTACAGAACCTACTAGGCATTGCAGCAACATATGTGAGAAAAATAATGAATATATTAGTAAAAATCCTACACTCGAGTAACAAAAAATGTGTTGAGATGAGGGATTTAGGGATATTGTGCAAGCTTTTTCCCAGCCTGTAGTTTAGGATTTTATTTCTCAAGAAGTTTCTTACAGAAAAATAAAAGATAAAAATATTTTTCATAAATATGCATTTCCTTTTTACAGAGTTAGCATGAAACACTGAATTTTTGTATCATCTCCCATGATTGAAGTATGAGTAATTGCACATATAATTGAACTGCCAGATATAATTTCTCTGATTAGGAATGTACAGATTTCAGTTTGGTTTTCTAGCTTGAAACTGATCTAACATTATAGATTTGTAGGTTAATATGATCTATTGAGATAGATTTCCATTGGTTTCTTTGTGCAAAATAAAGTCAGGCAATTCACAAACACTTAATTCTATTAAAGATTAATTCCGTTAAAATGTTGTCGTGGTTCTGAAGTGATAAATGTGACAACGAGCTTGATTCATGCCTGGGATACATTGAATTTTGCAAGTCACATATTTGAGGGCAGATCTTTCAGACAGAGAAGATTTGTCTGGGTGTAGGCTACAACCATATAAAGTACGTATGATTTCAGGAAACCGGAACCAATCTATTCAATATTAAACTGCCAGAGTGGCCGACTACATATTAAAGATGTCAGCAAGCTATGGTAACGTTAGAAAAGACAGTAACTAAATCACTGTTTACTTTCTGCTGAACCTGAACCCATCTTTAGCAACTATTTGCATCACTCTCGACCTCTACTTGCGATGCAGACTTCATGACTTAAAGGCTTTTTCTCAAAGTTACAATTTGCATCATTCCCTAATGGTTTGTTTAGCTCCAGTTTCACAAGTTACAGCAGCAGAAAAGTCTGGATCTTTGGTACAGTGCTCACATCACCCCAGACCTCTGCAGGGGCAGCAAGAGAGGGTTGAAGGTGTTCAGTAAAAAAAAAAAAAAGAAAATCTAGAAATGAGGTACCCAGTGCAACATGAGACAGCAAGTTTTCTTTAGTATCTTCAACTTCAGAGGCTGAGAAGGGAAATAATTATATTAGCAAAAATCCTCTTTGTAAAATTTGCTTTCAAGTGGAGAAATCACAAGGTAAAAGAATGAAGAAAGGGTCATTGGAACTTTTAAATTAAAATAGAAAATGAAAAATCACACCCTTGTCACAACGAACAGTACAACTTTCCAGTACAGTTCAGTCCTATTTGAAAGGCTGTGAGAGATGTTACTGAAATTAGAAATACTGTTTTTGCTGAATTGAGGTGTAATAACATACAAGTTTTCCTAGAACACATATATTCTTCTAAGCACAACCAATGTAAGCATATGAACTCTGAAAACGATACTTGCAAGATAGGTTTAATTAACCTAATATGCTTCCAATCAATCAACTAAATGGTTCAAATATTTTCAGTATGCTAAATGTAAATAAGTGAGGAAGGATTCATAAATTCAACATATTGCTATGTTGTCTGTGAAATTGTACTGATTTTACAGTTGGAGCAATTATAGCATTGTCATTTCTTTAACAAATCTTTTTATTAATTTTTGATGCATATAAATACCCCAAAGTCATAAATATGAACAAGTAGCACAAAAAGAGAAAAATAGCGAAGAAAATGCAAATTATATTGGTTTATAATACCAACAATAATCTGCATTTCTAGAGCACTTCCCGTTCAGTTGTCTCCAAACACCCTACAAATGTTAGCTATTTTCAAGGCTTCTGTGAGAAGAAGCATTAGTATATCAATTTAAACTGGCTTCAATTTTTTAAGTGCCTGCTACTTTGGGATATCTATTTGGAGAAGGGGTGGCTAAAGGACAAATGGACTACCAGTATTTAATTCTGAAAAAAACAATAATAAAAATGCCTGTTTTTGTCATTGATTACCTTAAGGATTTCCCAGAGAAAAAAATTTCACCTAAAGTGTATGTCAGGAAAATAATATAGTCCAGGACTACTAATTTTCAGCCCAATTTTCCATCCGTCAAATCATCTTGTCCTTGTATTCTTGTTAGGGTTTGAATATCACTGCTCGGTAACAGTAGATCAAATTCTGCTATTCCACCTCCCAGCATGACACCTTACCCTTGAGAACATCCACTGTTTGCAGTCTCAATCACTCTGTGCTATTTGTAGTGGAGCTACTTGTCCAAGGAAGCTCTTTCTGCAGTAACTATTGAGACAGCCTCATTCTGCCACCATGAATGAGACGTATTGTCCTCCCGCTGTCTTTTCAGATTCTATAGAAATTTATCAAGCCTTCTTTATTTTAGGGTTTAACACTATATTAAAAAGAATATGAATAACAAAATTATGATATTCTCTAGATGTCTTGAAAGGGACATACAGAGACTCTGATAAAACTTTCTTTTTGTGCAAAGTATTTGTTTGGAGAATAATGTAATATAAAAATATTGATACAATTATCTCATTAAACACATTAACAGAGAAAAATTTGTTTTAAGAAATTTAAAAAAAAAAAGAAAAAAAAGAAAATAGGAGATATGCCCTACACAGAAAGCTGAACTTGTATCTGCTAGCTATGTATTACATCAACAGACATGACAGAAAACTGATCCATCAGTTATTTCAAGACTGTAACCCAAATCTGTATTATGATGTTGGGGAAATGTCCTGGTTTCAAGAAATTATACAAGCCTTAATCATTTCAGTTCACCAGTCTCTTATGATTTGTTCATATGATTTCATTAAGTAGTTTGATACATTGTTTAAGAATATTCTGTTAAATAAGTAATATTTACAATCATTTCTCTCCATACCCGCAGGCATAATAGAACATTATAACAGTTCCTTACTGAGAAAGTTCTCAACTTATAGAGCCTTTTTTGTTAAATCTAAAAATCAGCTTGCCTTTCTAGCAGCACTGACACATTTATTCGCTGTAGATCAAACAAAGGGGTGTGAAATAGCAAGGAAAAATTTGGGGAGACTGATAATGCTAGAGACGACACTAAAATCTCCAGAAAGAGGATCTGGAGTAGGAAACCTCTGTACAGGCTGTCTCAAAACAGTTTGGCAAGATCATGACATTTTTATAAACAATTTTGGATTTTGTCCTGAGATCTTATGTATCTTCTGCCATGCCTGGGGACCCCGGGACCTCTGCAGGAAACCAGAATACAACATGCAGACAGAGGTTCTGATGTCTTCTCCTTCAACTGTTCTCCTTTGCTTGGCTCAATCATGATACACAATATTGCTTAAAAGTTATAACCTTGCATAAAACTAATTTTCGAGGAATAATAATGGATCACACAAGACGTAAATATCACAGAAGAGCCCCTTTCAATCCCTATATCTATATGCCCATGCATAAAAAACCTCTTGGCATTGACGGATGATGGCTTCTAAATATGACAGATCACGAATTTCTAGCTCATTTATTTCCTTCCCTTTCATGGAAGATCTGATTATTGGCTATGAAATTTACCTAAATAAAGATTGTGTGTGGAGCAGATTTTACGCCTTTAATTACAAAGAAGAGTTAGTTAACGCTGTTGTACCAGCCTTCCCCTCTGTCGCACGCTGATTCCGCACAGCCCTTAGAGAAAAAAGAGCACCTACAAAATTGGACTGCAGCAAGCAAGGCAAGCCTGGGAGGGGACCTGTTGTAAATGCGTAGCCTAGGTAGGTCTGTGGAGGTTTTTCTGGCAGGCTGTTGAGCCTGGAGAGTACTGGGTTCAAGTGTGCTTGTTGGAAGATCCTGATTGCAAGCCTCTGTTTTTAGAAGAGGAGCAGGTGGTTCATAATCTGGGGAGAAGAGGGCTCTGGACTGCCTCGCCTTCAGGCCTTCTGACTGCAGCGGTGGCAGGTTTGGTTTCAGTTCTGAAAAGAGAGAGGGGGTTTTGCCAAATTTTCTAACCCAAGTACCTGCATTGTTACATGCTTAGCGCTGACATGCAAATACTGACGCTCATACATATGTATGAATATGTCAGTGTCGGTCTTCAGCCATGGATAGCTGTATGCTTGACTGGCATGTGTGTTGCTGATTACTTGATTCTTGGATTCCAATGATTTTTCGAGACAGCTGAAACCCCAATTTTTTGCATTTTGTTTATTTAGTGAAATATCAAAAAAAGAAGAGATGGCGAAGGTTGATTTAAGTTTGGAGTTTTGTTTTTCAAGGTTTTTTTTTTTTTTCTTTGGCTTTGGTGTTTTCTCTTAAGCTGTGTTTCAGCTTGCAGCAAGTGGTTGGCCACCCCTACCCTTCTGGTTCCTTGCTTTCTTTTACACTCTTCCAGAACATGTTTCATGCCTTCCCTCTTTCTTGTTTAGACTAAATTAGCCAATGAACAACCTGACCCAGCTGCTTAGCTGTTCCCTGATCTGCATTTTACTTCTTAATGAGCTCAGAGTGACAAGCTATTTAGGCTGCTCGTTCCAGCATCAGCTCTGACTCCATCTGTAACTTTAGTGCCACTTCTTTGTCAGCAATGCCAATTACAAATGTGTGCCTTTCTAATTTACAGCACTCTAGTTATAACGCCCACGCTGTGCTCCTTGTGTTCTCTCTTTGCTTCTACTGTTTGTAGTCACCTGAGCAGACCTTCAGATTGTCAGAGCAAGGGTCTGCTACATGGCTGGCATTGATCAGCTATCTATAGCACCACATAAAATTTGGCACTGCATGGATCATTTGCTCCCTTTCATCTGCCCTGAATTTGGAAAGCTCTGACGGTTCACACGGGGTTCTACAAACCTGTCTGTGCATTGATCCTTCTGTGAACTGGCAATCCTGGAGCAAATGTGTTCCCTCGCATATGATACTGCAATATGGGAAAAAGAATTACTTACTATGCATCTGTAGGGCTATATTATATTTTTCTTGGCCTCCCCCATGTTCATCTGCAGAAAAATCTTAAATATGTTCATCTTTTGCCCATGAGCAATAACTAGGACTTGATCTATTTCTTTGTGTGTATTGTTAAAAATGCAGAACATCCTGAAGTCTCCACCCAGGCAAGTACAATAGCAGTAAGCAGTCTGCATTTCCACTGGTTTATAATTTGGTCTACCGAGCAGCTGAAAATGGATCTGCTCTTTTCTCTTGGTGTTGCTGCTGGGTATGCACCCTCTTTTGACCAGTTGGTCTTCTCAGGAGTAGGACTCGTATCTAGAAAGATGTTTAAGAGGATACTAAAGCAAGAAATCTGTTTGGCTCATTAGATTCTCAAAGAGACAGTTCCTCAGACTTAATGGTTGGTATATTTTAAATGAATTAAATGAGATAACTACTTCACATTGTTCATAATTTACTTTTGGTTTTTCATTTAATCATGATTCTGCTGCTGTTTCAACTGGTTGGATGTGGAAAGACCATTATTATCTCTAGCCATGCTGGATAATACAAGAACAGTCTTAGACCGTGCGGTTTCATCTGATGACTCACTATGAGTGTGGGTTTTTTCTGCAAAAATTTTTGCTCCCTGTTTGGAGCATTTCTTAGAAAATGTGGAATACCCTCAAATTTTGTAAGCAGTGTGAAGAATAAGGGAGATTCCAACAAATGTATAAGTGGCATTTGGTGTATACCTGTCAAGGTAGGACAATAGGCTTCCGAGACTTATCAAGCTACATTTATTTTATCAGAGCCCATGTGGTGCTTTCAGCTAAAATGAGGGCGCATCAGCCTAGGTATATCTGAAATAATTAAACCTTTTCTTTCTCATGGACCGTGGAAGTAGAATTTGGCTTGATGCGTAGTACAGAGAAGCAGTAGAGTAGAACATTTAGAATCTGTTTTTACATTCTTATTTTCTCTTCAGGGAAAAAAAAATGAGTTTTGGGGTAAAATTGTTATAAAGATGTGTTCTGCATTCACTACGTAAGAGTCAGAAACTGTAAATCAGAAATTCTTGTTTAGATCTTGAGCTTGTATAAATATCCACATAGACTGCTGAGTTCAAACAGCACCATTTGACAAGGCCGTGTATGGATTGATTTTGACCATTTATCATCTGTTTCTAATAACTCTTCTGTTATTAGAAGAGTTATTCAGTTTTGCAGGAGAACAAAACCATGGACAAACTGCACAGTGTTTTGATTTTCATGAACAGCTAACTAAACTATTCAATTTGCTTAGATGATTAAAAATGCTATAAAATTTTCAAATTTTATCAGAAATTCTACTCCAAATGCTTCTGCAAAGGGAACGTATCTTTGTGAAAATTCGCAGAGGCTGACATACATAGCCAGCACAGTGGAGAAAAGAACACCATACTTGGTTTCTTGTATTAAACAAGTCCAGAAAACATAAGTGATGTTGATGGCCAAACCTGTGACCTTTAATTTTTAATACTGCAGGATTCAGTCTGTTTACCTCTTTGTTGAAGATTTCTCACTGAAAGCCCAGTAAAGCTATGAAAATTATGATCATAATTCTAAAATAATACCATTAGAATTGGTGTTTGTGTCTCAGGAAATTGGAATTGCTTTTCTTCTCCCATTTTGAGTAGCTCAAGCTCTTCTGAAAGGGAAGAATTGTGTATTTTTAGTCTACTTTCTACATAAGAGATTGTGTTGATGTCTGTATCACAGTTAAATAATTTCTTCTAAATTAGTGTGGAATTCTACTCATACGTAAGAAGGAGTAGATCCTGTCTTTATCTTTTTTAAGTCTACTGCTAGCAAGAGTAAAACTATTTTGTCTAAATTATTTTAGCTTCAATAAGGTGATGTGATTCTGATCACAAAGTCTGTTTTCTATGGTTGACCTCCTCCTCTGCCTCTCCACCCTTTTTTAGGGAACGTGCTTTGGGGCGTGCCACAGAGACAAGTGTTGAGGTGTATGGAACAGTTGTGGCCTGGCTGTTCTTCGGCTGGTGTAACAGCTACAGGGTATGATTACAAGCTAGCACAACTTAGGGCAGCCCTGAGGCCGCTCAAAATTGCACTGGGGCTGGACAGTCCCCAGATGGCCCCGGGAGCTGGGACTGCCTTTGTCACCATCTTCCATTCCTGCTCTGAGAATACTTTAGGCAAGGAAGGAAAATCTGGCAAGTGAACAAACCTGGGGAGTTATGAACGTGTCATTTTTAAGTAGTCACTTTTAAGATGTGTAGAATCAAGATTTCCTCGTTAATTGCCATTGATATTACATCAGCTGAAGAACTACTCCGTCAAGATGGGTCATTCTTTCTCAGCCTTTTTTTTTTTTTGTTAGGTATATCCTTTTTTCTTGTGGGCTAAAATTAATAAATTAATACATTTTAAGTCTAGAAATCTGCATGACAATATTTTAGTTTAACTTCCTGTATTACACAGGTCATTGAATTTCATCCTGTAATTTCCACATCGAACCCTATAACTTGTAGCTGAGCTAGAACACACCTTTTAAAAAGCTATTCAATACTGATTTAAGGACTCCCACAGAAAGAGAACCTACCATGGCCATTGGTAATTTGTTCCAGTGTTAATATTGTGCATCTTATTTTCAATACCTCTCTCTTTTAATCCAGCAGTTTCAATGGTAAAGATAGCAGTATTTTTACAGTGTTCTGTGGAGAACTGCTCAGAACCAACCTACCTAAAGCAAATATATTGTTAGTCCTTTATTTTTCCATTCCAGAGGTAATGATATATCAATAACCTCATGAAGTTTACTGAGTACTACAGACAGATCTTTAAATAACAGAGAGTTGAGCATAACATAAAAAACAGATCCTCATCTCCTGATGACCGCCAGAGAAACGCTTAATTTTACATGAAATTCAGAGGGACAGTTGTTGTGTGCATCAGAGGGGCTAAGACTGCAGGTACTCTTACTCCCTGTCCTGTACTTAGCAGCCTTAAGGAGGTAGGGGTGAAGTCCTTCCCCTGAATGCATGTCTGAAAATACTGTGATTACGTTGGTCAGTTTGCAGAATACAGCATTTTTCAGATTGGGGTTTTTCATACATAACCATAGAAGTTAACACGATGATGGAGGCGGCTGGAGGATATCAGCCTCTCCCCTTAGTTATAAAACACAAACTATTGCTAAAAGGAATTCAAAACCTTCGCTTGTTTGCAGGCTAACTGATGCTGTAAGAATAGTTGGTGGTTAAGAATTGGTTGCATCGCCTTCAGTGCAGGCTAAAATCTCCCGTTCGCGAGTTAAAAAGTACCATTGGTGTACGTTTTTCTCTTTGCTTCTTCATCTCCAAATGTGCTTTAGTGGCAACCTAGAGGGACCACCTGTGAGCAAGAGGGTAGTTTAGACTCCATGCTTATTCACTGCTTGGTCTCTCTGCTGAGACTGTCAGGCCAAGAATGCCAATTAGTTCAGCATTAACAAGCCTCTTTATGTGTTCTATTGGGCCTAAGAATTGACAGCTTCAGTTCTGAATTTCCTTGGTTATGTGGATTTATGTTAAATTCTTGATTCTCATGAAAATGCTCTCAAGCCACTAGTTGGGCTGTAACTAATTGTTTCAGAATTAGAAGTGGGCGCAAATCAAAATCTGGTCAGGTTATCCTTGGATTTGGATACACTACAGAAACCTAATCTGTACAGCTCATGCTTAACTTTGTTTACAATGCTCCTCTGAAATAAATTGTTTTGTCTAAAGCTGTGAAAGGTCTTAGTTTTATATGATGGCCGTTGCACAGGCCTGATACAGAAGCAGAGAACGGGGTTTGAAGCAAACCGTGTTCAGGGACAAATCTTGAGAAGTGAAAGAATTTTAAATCTGTGCTTTATATAGAATTCTTTGTACATTTGGGTCGATATTAGTCAAGCCTCTTGAAAGTACTGCAAGTGCTGACTACTTAAGGGCTACATAAGGACATTGTGCTTTCTCCTGTTACCCTGCGTACCTAGGAAGAGATTCAGGTAAACCCCAGAAAACCATGCTGCCTCACTTCATAGTTCTCCTTCTTGCGTCTTCTTAAAACCCTCTGTCATGAGGACTACAAAGAAAAAAGCTGGCAATGATTAGGCTACTGTATTGCTGAGATCACTACCTATCTCAGTATCCTGTTTTTTCTCATTGCTTCTCTGTGCCAACCCCTCCCGTTGAGCTCTTTTCCTCGATGTGGCAGGACTGGTACTTTTGTGCCTGTTTGTGCGGGGCCTGAACCCCCTGGGGCAATGGTGTATGGTGTAGATCCCCGTGTTTCACAGTAACACCAATATGCAATAGTCTGCAAGCGCCTGCGAAAAAGGCAAAATCAGAGACATTGTTTCTAACTCTGCTTTTTCACGGGCTATACGGCAGTAGTCAGCATGCCTGAAAAATGTCTCCATGCATGTTGTTTATAGCCGCGTTGCATTAGTCAGCTTCCTTTAATAAATCAGATACAAGTTGTGACATGTTGTTAATTCGATCACTAATAACCTGCTCAAATTGCAAATCCATGTCAGCAGGTTGGTGTTGATTAAGTTGTAGTCACTACTAACATATTGTTTTAAATGACTGATAAATTTTATTTGCTGCGGTGATAGACTGCCTTCTCCGTTGTGTTTTGGTTTTGTTGGTTTGTTGGGTTGCTTCCCCCCCCCCCCCCCCCCCC
>VZSC01012003.1:144224-156480 GCA_013398225.1 Steatornis caripensis
CCCCCCCCCCCCCCCCAAACTATTGATGCCGAAGAAATGACTAAACTACTAGAAAACTTAAGCATCATTCTTACAACTTTTTAAACCATATAGGCTGTTGTACGTAACCAAATCTAAGCCAGAATCAAAGAAATACTCATTTTATCATCTGCGGATGGATAAATATATATTTGTCTTTATATATACAGTCTGACCTTTTTATTTTATTTTTTAAAACAGAGTAAAATTCTTGGTATTGTTAAAGAGCTATAATGTAGAACTGTAGCTTGTTACACTTACTCTCCTGAGTGTAATTGCACTAAGATCATTCAGTTTCCATTTGGAAAGCCAGTGGCAATTACTGGAATACAATGTATCATGCATTTGCTCACTGGATATAAAACGTATATACTAATTCGCAATAAAATGTAACAGCTGTCAGTGCATTTTCTGCTCTGTTACTTCAATAAATTGGAACTCTGACTAGAAAATGGGAATATTGCATTTTTACACACTCCGTAATGTGTTTGCTTTTTGCAAATACAATTTATTTTTTTCATGACAAAAATTGTGGTTTGTTATTACTGCTAGTGGATAAATATTCTTATATCAGAATGAATTACACATGGTATCTGTAAGAAGTAGTAATATTTTCTGCTTTTTATTGTAGCCTGTCTCCAGTAAACAAAATGCACTTAACCTACTTCTGTCACATACTGGTTATATTTTTTTTTTAGCATTGCAATGGTTGGGGGATGGGGGGAGTTTATTTTACCCTACCTTTGCAGGTATTTGGATAACTGGTGAACATTTTACAGGAGACCGTCATTTCCCTCTTGGATTTCTTTTTGTTTTTATAAACCTATATATAGATAAATAGTTCTGGAAGACAGTTATTAACCATGATTCTTCACATTACGAGCTAGTGCATCTGAGTTTTATTTAAGATAAAATGCCTGCACATTTGTGTAATTTTGTTACTTGAGGTCAGACTTTTCACAGATAATTAGCCTTTTACACACTGTGAAATCAACCTGCATTGGTTATTTGGCTAGACTCTTTGCTTCTGTTCTTTATTTCCCAGAAGGTTAACGTGCTGAAAATCTCGCTGCAAGCACATAGTACTGTCTCTTTGTGTTGCTAATTATCCCGTTGCATAATTATTAATATCAGGAGCAGGAAGAGGAAACAAGCACACCAAATAGTCGTGAATGCTAGTGTTCTGGCAGGAAGCTAGTCCTGCATTAATAAAACGTGCCTGTGCCAATATCACAGAAGATAGGAGCATTCCTTGTTAAGGATCATTTATTAACTGAGATCATCTTTTAGTTCGCCTTGGGGTAATGACTAATGTCAATGGCAAATTTCACAGTTGTCTAGAGAAATGAATTAAATTTGTAATAAAAAGCCCTTCGGCTTGTTGTACATGTTCATTTATTGGAGTAGTTGAACTAGGAGAACTGTAAGGCAACCAAGAACATTGGCTTAATTTTCCTTACATATAATAGTGACCTTTAGCTTCATATTGAAAAAGTTACCTATTATAGACTGGTAAATTAAATGAGAAGTTCCTCTAATGCAAAATAAACTAAGTGACTGAGCTAAGTTAAACGGCCCTTGAGCTTATGAGTTTTTTGGCAGAAACAAATGCTTTTTTTTCCCCTACATCTGTTCTGCATGAGCCTGATGAAGGTGGTTTGGTGTCTAATCAGTCAGATAAAACAATATGAAGGGGGGTGCTAAGGAGTAGTTAGAGGCCTGTCCTGAAGGATGCTAGGATGGTTGCAAACTTGGGACAGTACAGTGACATTTTACATATTGAATGCATGATTTTGTTTGAAAACTTTCAAATATTCTCTTTATGTCTGCTTTTCTATAAACTCAAAGCAACCTGCATCAATTTATAGAAAGGGTGGGTTGTTGTTTTTTTTTTTTTAATTTATGTGTGCATCAAAAATGAGAAGGAAGTCTTAAAATATCGCCACTGCAGAGAATAAATACAAAAATAACAGGAAAATATCAAAATGTAAGGAGAAATGACATGCACCACAGCGCAGATGGAATGAGAATTAAAATCATCCTCTGCTCCTAGGTCAAAGGACAAGAGAGTTTCTGATTTCAGGGTATATATTTTAGTCCCTGGAAAGATAATAAGCCCTGTCCCACCAGCAATTTAATACAGACTGTATTTAATTGTTAGTGTGGTAGATTTCTCTCTCTCAAAGATATACCACGCCTTACTGAACACAAGAAAAATATGGGGAAAATCCCAATGGACAGCAATAGAAAAACCTTGCAGCTGTTGAAAGAAAATGGAGGTGGGAATACATTTACTTTGCCATCAACACCTAGGTGGGCTCAGGATCTGCTTATATGGTGAGCCCTCAAGTCATACTGAGGTGCTTAGAAAATGGTCAAAATAAATGCAAGAGTGCTGTCTCACTGTGCACGTTTGTCAAAGTTCATGACAGAACTGCAGCACTGATGTTTTCAAAATCACTTTTTTGTTGTGTATAAATTCTTCATTTAATTCTGTATAGTAGGTGCTTTTGTGTGATCTGGTGGTAAAACCCTGTGCTTATTTCCATCATATTTAATGATAGTCATCTAACTGATTTACTTTGAAGGATCCTGGTGTTCCGAAAGTTTTGTAGATGTGAAATTCTCTGTCTGTACTGTGCAACAGTACAGTAAAGAAAAAGAGAATAACTGCCACCTGATTTTCTTGCACAACTTCTCTGGGAGGTGTGTGACTGGTAATACAAACATAACAGAAAATAACTTTTGGGAGTTTGGTAAGAAGTTGCATATTTCCGTGGATACTTTCCCCATAAAATACTTTTTTTTTAATAGATTGTCATGTGAATAAAAGGGTGTTCTTACTGTAACTGATAAGGCTTAGCAAGAAACTCTGAGTGACTAGTAAAATCTTGAAAATGCAAATATCAATACAAATTCTTAACATCTTCCAGGGCAAACCGTAGGTTGTTAAGGGAGATAGGGACATGGGAAGTTTTTAAGGAATTTTCACAACTCTTGTCTACATTATTGGTGTGTGACCAACTCAAGAGTGAATTATTTCAAATGTAAAATTGGGCTGTGGAAAAAGGATATAGTCAAGTGTAATATCCAGAAATTGTAATATATCCACAGGGAGTCAGTGTTGCCGGGGGTCTTTTTTGCACCAGTCAGCTAATGGACCCAAACTAGAGAGGCAGAAAATAGGGAGTTAAATGCAGAGGTACAAAGCTGCTAATGGCTACTGTTTATTTTTTCTGACAGAGAAGGTCAACTTTAATTTTGTATCTGTCACATGCCTGAATTCTAATGTATCATCTTAGCAGCTTTTAAGAATATTCCAGAGATGGTTACCAGAAGATAATGCAGAAATGAAGCATGGTGGTGTTCATAAGCGGGGGAGGGAAACAATAGGATTACATTGTCCTTTGGTGTAAACCACTGCTAAGTTTAGTGGGACAACTTTCTCTAAAGTCCAGATTAATGTTCATTGCACAGACAGGATGATAACTAACTGAAGAGAATTTGTCACCTATATGGATCTGAGTAAAATCTGAAAGTTCCTCTTTTGCTTTATTTTTAAATCCAGAAAATTGTTTTAGAGTATCTGTTTCTTAAGCAGTAAAAAGGGGGTTTGTTTAGCCATACATAGTGAAATTGCATTTTCTCGCCGGCAAGAATGTACAGTAGCAAGAGACTTTAATTTCCAAAAGGCTCTTCTAAAATCCAGCCATTGAAAGTTGTGAATATGGTAAGCAAGCCCTGTGTTTTTAAAATAAATATTCTAATGCCTGCTCAGAATGTGGGCATGGGTATGTATAAAAAGTGTGTTATACATTCAGTTTTCAACATGTTGACTTAAGGTTTTTTTTGAAGGGAAAGAAAACAAAAAGTATAATCAAAGCTAGAACTTGATCTAAGCACGACAAAAAAAATCACTAATGTTGGAGGTGATAAAGACAGTGACTGTATACTGGTACTTGCAAATTTAAATATGCAGTTCCATGAAGAGAATTAAAATTTGTCTTTATGTTTAAAGAAAAAGAGAATAACTGCCACCTGATTTTCTTGCACAACTTCTCTAGGAGGTGTGTGACTGGTAATACAAAACACCTTTTAAAATACTCAACCAAACAAATGTCCTTACAGCCAGAAATATGAAAGTTTGTTATTATTATGCAATTAAATGACATGATTGAACATATGTTTCCTTAAAATTCAGGTGCCATCATCAACATTTACAAAATTAGTACCTTGAGTATTAATGAAATGATCGAATATGTATTTCCTTAAAATTCAGGCACTACTATCAACATTTACAAAATTAATACCTTGAGTACCTGCAGCACTTGTCAAAATGTTTCCTAAATTTTGGTTTGAGGAATATCTGAAATTCGGACTATCCTTGAGCAAGTTAGCCACGTACGGATTTAAGCAGCTAAGTTGGAAAGTGTTGTCTTGCTCTGGAGCTTTTTGCATTGTTTTATTTTTTGCAATTCTGTCAGTCACCTTTAGGAAAAAATCTTTAGTCTCTGCTTTATAAGCTTTCTGTTTACTTAAACTAAATTTGGTATTTTCTACCAAGAGGTATTTTCTTTTCTGTGTTTGTTTGGGTTTTAATAATTTTTCCCCCCTTTACAAACTGTAGTATTTACTTTTCACAGCCTTAGCTGACCAAGAAGTAAAGCGGCATGGGAGGAATACAGCAGATATGGGTGGGGTTCTCTGAAACAAATTCATTTTCTCTCTGTTCATTTCTCTGCCGTGGAATAGACTTTATGCTTATTCACAGAGAGGGAGTTTAGAAATGTTTTTAGAAAATGCAGATGTGCAAAGCATTCTTAATAAGGATGGGAAAAGAGTTTGCACTCCCCTTTTAACCACTCTCTCACCTCAGCCCTTTTCAGCATGTAACCTTATTCTCTGTGGGATTACTTGGATGAAAACCAATTAGAGGACTGCTCACACAATATAAATGCATACAGATTAGTACAGATTGAACAGTTCCAATGCCAACTAATCATACAGTATATAAAGTCCTAAACAATATAGATATTAAGGAATCATGGGGAAATGGACTCATATTGTTACAAAACTGAGCACAAAATGGAAGCAGCATAAAACTGTTTATTTAAATAATAAATAAAGTGTAGGTTTTCTCTTCCCCTCTCCTTCTTTTTTTTTTCCCTTTGTGGCAATCTGCCCATAGACAAACTAAGTACACCACAGAAAAGTCAGCCTACATATTTTCCTGCGTATTCCCCATGCCTTCGTGGTAACATTACTTCATTGTTGTTGTTTTTCGTCCTTTAACTGCCTGTCCCCTCGATAACCTCGAATGCAGTGCTTATTCTCCAGCTGGGATGAGAATGAGAAAATGGTCTCCTCTGAGGAGGATGCTGATACTGCTACAAAGGTGTCTGGGAGGGACAAACAGAGGCTGTGAATATAACTGAGTTATTTTAATGCTTAGCCCCCAAGGACTATGAGACCTGAAGGGTTTATTTTGCTGAGTGAAGCCTGTGAGAGGACGACTGCAGAACCATGAGATCAGCCATTGTTTCCCTTTGCGTTGGTGGTGTCAATTCCTGACATTTCTGGGAGGATATTTGGAGGGAAATATAGTACTTTTGTATCTTCACGCCTGTTGCCCAGCAATGGAAATGGAATGATGAGAAAATGAGTCTCCTTCAGGTTTTGTGCTCACTGCATACTACAATGTCTGTTCTGATGTGTCTACAGCTTTGGTCATTTTTTCCCTTTACGTTTTTCTTGCTTTTTCTGTTATTATTAATAGGAAAATATTTTAATGATTAAAACTAGAACTAAGCTGTCTGATGAGCAGTAATCTCTTCCTACCACCCTCCTCTGATGTTTCTTTGTTATATGTAATCATGGTGAAACCTTCTGACTTTTTAAAGTAATACTACAGATGTTTTTCAGCGTGTTCCTAATTAGAGCCATGTGAGGTACCCACTATTTACTTTAATATCGAAAGGGCTTTTTAATCCTTGAAAAACATTTTGGCAACAATCTTGAAATAATGTGCTAGATAGACTTCATAGTGGCCTGCTTCGTATCTTCTCCAGGACATTTGTCTGATCTCTTAGCTGCTGAACTAAATAGTCCACTTACTTACCATTACAACAAAAGTGAGAGTGTAAGAAGTCTATCTAGATATAGCTACAAGCCAAAAGTGAAAGATAAAAACACACATAAAAGAACTAAGTCATACTCAGATTGGCAAAAAAAACCTCAAGACAACTAAAGGAAATGGGATAGTTTATAGGAGAGATTGGTGTATACATTGGTCTTCTCCAGAACAGCTGTCATTTTTAGACCAGCAGTGATTATGCATTGAATTTTACTCTGAAAGTGTTTGCTATAGCATTCAGGAAAAAAAGGCTAATTACTGTAGTAACTCCCTGCACTATATAGTGTCTGTTTGTCTCCAGCTTCAAAGAAGAGAGAAAAGAAATCTCTGCTACCATGGTTATTACATAATTTTAGCTGGATTTCTGTGCCTCAGTTTTAATAGAGAAGTGCAGGATCTCAAATGCCTGCATTCATTAAGCTCTTACTGCTCATTTCTGTAGCTGAAACTCAGAGCCAAACCCTGACATGTGTGCTCAGGTACTAATTGTGTCCAAACAGGAGTATTGGATAGGTGCTTGTGCATGTGACAGCCTCATCAGGTGATGTTTAGCTGCCATCATTTCCTTAGCTGGAGTAGTCTAGTAATGGATTCGCCTACCATGAGGGAAAGTCATTTTAGAAGTGATGGAGAAAGAGGGCAACAGCTAGTCGAGAGCCTGGTACCTGACTGGTGTGACTCGTTGGCGCCACAGAGCAGGAGAGGGCAGCAGGGACCCACTGTCTAATCCGAGTTCATGTAATCCACTCCTCCCTCCGTGGTTTGCTGTAGACCCACAGGCTTTGGGGACTTAACCGATTGCTTCTTTGGTAGAATTTTTGATTTCTGACCTCAAATTAAAATATATGTTAGCAAATACGAGGGTCTATGTTGGGACTTCTGGATTTGCCAGGAGATAGGGTCACTGGGGTTCATCATACCAAGACTCAGTGAATTTGAAGGAGTACTGACCTTTTCCATGAGAAATTCAGACCTGCTCATTTGAACTTTAAAAAGAAGTAACTTCTTATCATTAATATGAATAATTTCTTAGATTTTGCAGAAAAAAAGATTTATTTTTCCTCGAACACCTTTCATTGTCATTGCCTCATTACTGCCCAGCCCACGTTCATCTAGCTGTAGGAAGGAACCAGTTGCCTCCATTGTATTGCTATGGAGTGCCAAACCCTGACTCTCCTCAAAAGGCAAAAACATGCCTTTTCAGTACATCTGAACGTTTAAGTCACATGAGGAGACGTTATTACTTACTGTAATAACCAACACTGCAGATGGGAAGTTTTCATTTAGAGCACTTTGCCACATCACCTATCATACCAAGCTAAATTAAGCATGATTTGAAAGGAATTTTTCCCATCTAACAAGCAGAACTACATTATGCAGGTGGCCACTGAAGATTTATTTTACTTTCCTATCTGTCACAGATTTGTCAAGGACCAGTCAGGGAACTAAGGCATCACAGGCCCGAAGGGCTTAAAATAGGAAAAAACCTACTAGGCCATCAACTCCTCCCTTCTGCTAGGAGAGATTTGTTACTGACAGTGTAGTCTGAATGAAGTGCTTTGTCCAGTCCAATTTTTAATGACACTTGCTGTTGTCTAGAAATTGTGGCAGGAGAAACAATGTTTTACAGAAAAAAAAAAAAAATCAGTGGACAAAGACTACTACCACAGGAAATTATGTGAGGGTTAGAGGCTTTATGTGAATTCTCTGTAGTCTTGGAAAGCACTTGTGCAGAACCAGTGAAGAAAGCCTGGGCCTACTGAGGGAAGATACCCACAGTTTTTGAACATAAACCATAAATGATAGCAGAGCACTGATTTTTCAACAGCAATTTTTATGTTATTCTATAAAAATGTATTGGTAGGAAAAAAAGTAAAGGATGGAGTGTTGCATTCGAGTGGACAAAGGAGAAAATGGTCTGCCAAGGGTAATACAAGAGCAGTGCAACACTATTTCTGTTTCAAGCACAAGAGGGTGTAAGAAAGTGGCACACTGCTTACTGATTCATCTCAAAAAGCATACTGCATCCTGAAAACCTGCCAGAACTAACAAGATATCATGGGTGAATTCCCGTTCCCAAAGAAGTAAGAAAGGATCCCGCCATTGACTTCCTTGGGGGTCAGGTTTTCACACACTAGTTGAAATTTCTGTTGCGCAGTGTGGAGCCAAGGGGGCGCTGGAACTTCGACTCGTGAATATGCACTGACGGTGCTGTACTGGGAAGTGAAACACCGGCTTCAAAGAAACAGGGAGAACTCAAACTCTGGGATGATTTCTGTACCATCTCCTTACTGGGTCTCATTTCTGCTAGGCTGATACTAATCCCAGACATTTCTTATGAGTTTGCATTCCAGAGAACAATAACCTACCTGAAAGACTGTATTTTCTCTAATTCCCTTTTAATATCCTGTTCATGTTCCTGAGCTTGTAAGTAAGTAATTGATATGTTATTGTTATGCTTAGACTTCAGGGGTATTTTTGAATGCTATCTTCAAGGAAGTCATGTCGGGGCATCAAGTGAATTGTGAAGGGAAGAAATGCCATAGCTGACTACCTCGTGTGACCAATAAAACTCTGTGCCATGCTCTTTTAGACTTCACTATGTCATTGATAGTGTCAGTTCCAGGCTTCCTGCTGGTCATATTTACTATCTTAGGCTGTGGAGGAGGGGAGGCAAACTGCCTTCCAAATAGTAGATATCTTACTCTGTGGAGAGCCTGAAGATCAGGCTGAAGACCTTGAGTGTATTAGTGGTCTATGCCTTAGCAGATGCAAAGCTGCATTTTGTACTATTTGGAGCATCTGTATGTGCCCTGAATACTTTATAACACTTACCTCAGCAATAATTTTCACTGAGATCACTCTCATCCCTAGTTTTAATAATTCAGATTTAATATTGAAGGAATTATAAATATGGCCTCCTAGTCAAATCATGAAAGTGGTTCAGCATATATGTTCACGAAAAACTCACATTTTCCACAGTTTGTGTACTTTCCAATACTAGAAAATCTGGATTAAGAAAAAAATACCGTTAGAAACAGTAGAAATAATGCATTGTTGTGTATAATGTATTTGGGAGGGCAACAACTCGATATGATTTTGTTTCATCATTTTTGAAAATCTACAGATCCTTAGTTTTCACTTATTATATTCCCCACATCAAAAGACAAAAAGTTATTGCCCATTTTTATATGTTTCTGGTACCTTGGGAAGAATTAAATAGAGCATTTTCATATTAGAAAACCCCTAAGTGGAAAATATACATCAAAAGAGATATTATCCTTTAAAAATTTAGGTAATGAATTTAAAAACCAAGAAATTCTCAGCCAATATTTTTACCCATGTCAACTTTCTGCTTCCTTTATTCATTTTTCACTTACATATCAGAAAAAAATTTTAACAGTTTTAGTCATCTATGAACATTCCCCAACTGTTTATGTGAACATAACACTGCTATAGGGAAATCTATAGATAAGAACCCAGTTTTGTTGTGTAACTTTCTTTCTGAATACATTGTTCAAAAGTATGAAGAAAGGGAGACCACATTTGTCACTTGACATGCTCAAGGCAACACAGCTGCTAGACTTGTGAGGTGGACACCGAGGAACGGGATGTCCCTCTAACATGGTTCAGCATTTGCTCTCTACCGGGAATTTAATATGACTTCCTCAAGAGTGGTTTACAATATAAGTATGAGTTAGGTCCGTAATGCAACTGGGCAGGTTCCTTCCCTGAAGTCATTAGTAGAATTATGGAAAGAATAAGAGCTGACTAGATCTTCTTCTGACAGAAGTCTGCTGCCGGAGCTTGCAGTCTTGTAAATGTCTGTACTGCTGAAGAAATACTATGGGTGAGCCTGTGTCTGAGGGCAGAATGAAAATACTGCTAGTAGGATTCAGCTGGCCTTAATTCAAGTCATTGCTCCCGAATGTCCAGTAATGGCCACCTACTGATCCTAGTCCAGCTGGCAGCGTGCGCATATAAAATTCTCCGTGGATATAAACAGCAATTAAATCACAGAGAGAGAGAAAGCAATTGCTGTTGAAGAAGCTAATGCTGGGAAATACCATGAAACCAAGTTTCTACACTGTAACATTATTTCTTACAGGATTCAAGCTGCCTGTGTGCACCAAAGTAGAAAACACTGATCGCCTAACCATATTGGGGGGTATAGAGCTGGATACGATTTACACTGTGCAAGGCCACAGTGCCTGTGCTACTGTGATGGAAAGACATATGGTGCTTGCTTGAAGCAAGCCGAATACAAGCAGAGGTCAGTCTTGCACTGGTGAACAGTATCTTGTATGTGGATATACGGTGCTACTGAAATTCAGCAGTGGCTAGCACAGCTTGTTTTTCTACTGTGTACCTTGTAGAATTGGGGTTACAAGAAGAAATTCTGCTCATCACTGGAGAGGTTAACCTGAAAAATGTATTTTTCTGCAGCAATGATAATGTAATTTCTGTTATGGGAGCCTCATGCCTTTGTTAAGAATTTGTGTTTCACCAAAATGTGATTCTACTAGACACTGCATTCTTGTGGTATTTAAAGGAAATAGAGTGGGTTAATACCCAGGAAATTCCTACTTAGAGAATGGAATTTACTACTTTGGATATTTACATTGAAGTATTTTTGCCGCTATAAAAATTTCTGTGAAGAACAAAACAACCTGGAATGAAAAGTTATTTACCTATATAGAGGATTTTTACAGGAATTTTGTTTTCAGCTAGTTTGATTCAGACAACCTTTCTGTTGGTTAACGTTTGGATTTTGTTAAAAATCAGAATTTATGTTTCTCTTTCTCATGCACTCTCTAAGTTTAACTCACATAGAGCCAGTAGCTGGTAATTTTGTTTCCATCCTGATACAGTAAAAAATAACCTCTTCGTATTAAGATGACTTTGCTTTTTTGTAAAGATGTGGCATGCAGGTCAAAATCAATATGTATCCAAATCCTTTGTGGCAAGAAAAGATGGATAAAATGCTTTGAGACAAAATTTTGAAAACAAACACTGTAATTAGCTTTTATTTAGTCTTTTTTTTTAAGACAATGATTTTCATTTCATATGGAAATGTAGATTTCTTCAGAGTAATTTCATGTTCTTTTTGGTTTAAAGCAACTTTTTTCCTTTGATTACTGAAATATGCAGTTCTTTCTATTTAACACGTAATACCAAATCAACATACTTCCCCCTTCCTTTTCTTGCTGATGACAGTCAGCAGAAATCGTGTTCCGAAGTGCCCTGAGAACAAGGGCATTGATCTCAAGTGAGACTCTTGTGCCACCTTCCCCTTGTCACTTTCAGCTGTAATTTGCTAAGATATCAGCTCTAAATTATTAAACACTTTATAAGTATAAATAATTCAGCAGTCAACAAATAAAGTGACAGCCCATTAATCAGTTTCTGTACATGTACGTAGGTAGCATGCTGTGGTCTGTGTTGGGGCATGAATTCTGCTGAAGTCCGTGTGCTTTGCAGTAGGGCTACTTCGTCTCACCTTAGGGAAAGGTTTGTGTGAGTCTTGTAGGTTTGTCATTTGTCTGCACAAGATCAAACAAGTTCTTCCTAAATTCCAGGGCAGCATCTGTCACAAACTTTGAAGCATTTGTTGTATGGGACCACATCGACATGGGGTCTTTCCTTCCGGTCTGGATTTAAACCTTCCGAAGGCCAGTCCTGATCAGGAACACCAGAAATCAAGTAGTGGGCATACCACAAATGGACACTACCCTCCTGACAGCAAGACCACCTCTTTGCTGTTTCAGGCATCACCTGAAGGAGGGAAGTAACCTGTGAATGAGGCTGAGATTCTTGTATGCTGTCCCTAAGTTCAGGAACCATCCCCTTCTCAGGATTTCAGTAAAGCTCTTCTCGCGCACAAGCAGCAAGTATCAATGAAAGGCTGTTGTTAGAACACTGTATATTCCAAATGCGAAGTATTATTAGGGTTTGTCAGTACAAAGAAGGCCCATGTCATGCTCCTGAAATTCGACCAAGAAGCCATCAGTATGCACAAAAGTACTTTCCTCCTTGGAAAATGAAAAAAATTGCTCTTGGACATTGATATTAGGGAGGAACAACCCCATGTGCCAGTACAGGCTG
>VZSC01012003.1:164503-188090 GCA_013398225.1 Steatornis caripensis
GAACTTTTACTAGGTTATCTATCACTCAAAATAAATGAAAGATAAGCATTTTGTTAAGCATATTACAGTTGTGCTTGAGGAATAAGTTTTGCATGTCAAGAACAAGAAATCATATGTATTATTTTCACTTTATTCTGCACTGGTAAAACTGTGCTTAATAATGAAAATGATATACAGAAAATAATTTGAATTTACGTATAATATTCTTTCATGCTAGGAATTCAGAGCAATAAAGATATGAGACAGAAGGCACAAAAAAAAGGAGAAAATTATCCAAAGAATAAGCAGTAAAGTATGCAAAGAGTCCAAAGATCTCATCTGATCTTGGCTGGAGAGCATCTTTAACAGAAAGATAGTGACATTTTCTGGACAAAACCAGGGGCATATAAGAAACTAAGAGATGAAAGGTTGCTGGATCACTTTTCAAGCTAAACTATAGCTGCAGCAAAACATAGTTTTTTGTGTACGTGTCTTCCAATGGTTGCCTTCAACTTTTCAGAAAGTCTGATCTCATCACTATAAGACTGTGAATGGTTTGTACCAACCTCTCTGGGCCCACACTTGTCTGCTTCTATACCAACACAACCTTTATTACAAGTACCACAGTGGAGACTACAAGCCTCTGCTGTTATATTTTAAAATCTATGGGGCAAAAAAAGGTGACTGAAATAAAGGGAATGTTTTTGTGCAACTGATAGCGGTCTATTTTTGCTTCGGGATAAAGTTTGTCTGAACATATGACTAGACACATGGGATTGAATTAGTTATCCACAGGAAACCACAACTGAGTGACTTTTTATTCCTTATACGAAAACACTAAAATAAGACATACGCAGTCAAATTCTGTAATATGTCCAGTAGACATCTGCGGATTTTTTTTCTTGCTACTTCCTCCTTATTTTATAACAAGGGATGCCTTCATGACTCAAAGAAATTTGGAAGAGCAATTATCAGTAATTTCTTAAGCTGCATTGGAATGACAAAACCATGATTGCCACAAAACATACTCCGTTATGTAAAATTATTACCCAATTGTTAAGATTTAGGGTATTCATGACATCTCTAGTACGCATGTGGAAACCTAGCCTGCAGGAAGGAGAGAGAAAGGATCCCAAGTAATAAAAATCTTTATGAGTGCAACTGTTTACTTTGCGACAAAAGGTATATCACATGGATCTCTGCACAACACGCATGGTAGCCCAGTGTCATGTCAAATAGAGGAGTGCAAGCCCCGTCCTTGATGTTTACACGTACAAGGGCAGAGTGGTTAGCAGAAACAAATGGCTGTATCCTGTAATCAATAATTACCAACTGGGAAAGCTGAATGTAATCACCGAACAAAATGGTTATTTAATCAGAGGTATTACTATGTATTATTCAATATTTAAAGCTCACAGAGTATTTACTTTGCTATTTGGGACTTATATAGTTGTAAAATAGTTTTTACTAAATAAAAGTCTGGCAATCAGTAATTTCTGAGGGTCCCTGAAACCAACATGGGCATTTGAAATTGAAGACTCTTCTAAACTGATTTCTGCATACCACCTACATGCCAGCAGCTCCATTTTTTGAGTTAGAAATAGATCTTGGATTCATTATGTTTCAAACTTGCTATTCATATATCAAAGTTACAGGTTGCTTTAAGGTCTGGTAGTCACTATTTTTGAGGTTTTTTGTACGATGGTGTGCTGCCTGTGGGCCTCTTTCCTGATACCTGTCATGTCTAGTTTTGACTCTTAGGCAATGTTTAACTCATTTAACTGCAAAAATTTCACTTAAAATGTGTGACAGTAACAACCGCAATTTTGCCCTGGATTTATCAGGAGCAAACAAATCAACACACTAAGCATCTAGGGTGGGCAGAAGTGTGTGAAGGCAAATATTAGATAGCAGACTGTAGGCTTCAAAGTGATTGTTCGGAATACTAGTATTGATTCATTGTTTCATGAGAAACAGGACACTGAGGTAGGGATTCCCTTAACCAAATCTTGACATCTAGCTAGGTTTCTAGACTCTATAGCCATGGGAGAATAGTTGATGGTCTAACACAATACTTCATTTGATTCTCCTGTAAATACTTAAAATAGGTTACAAGATTTGTGCTTGGAAAGTGCATTACCTGTAAAAAAAACCTACAGTAACAGGGCTTGATAAAAATAGTCAATATTAGATTAAATGAACCCTGTTCAAAGATATTGGAGGAGAACCTCCTCCCGAAATAACTGCATTTGTACATGTTGAATCAGAAACTAGCAGTTGCGATGCACAGTTTATTTTTTTGCAACTTGCTATGACTCTTTCACTACTCCAAAATTTTGCAGCATAAATGTCCTCATTTTTTTACTAGAGAAGAGAGCATACTGAACTTCATTTGCCCTTCACAAATAAGCTAAGCTTTGAAATGTAAATCCATACTTCACTGTCTGGACTCCTCTTCCTTCAGCACAACTGAGAAGTTTGGAATATGAAAGCAAACTTACAGATGATTGCAATTTTCTCTTCTGACTTAATTTCAGATAGATAGACTACTGTGCATCCACAAAAAAAACCCCTGCTGTGGTTGGTTCTTCACATTTTACTCTCTGAAGGTCCAAATATTTTTTGTTCAGCTCTCTTACCATTACAGTTTTCATTTGTAAAGCATTTGCATGTCCTTTGCACAGAATGACGTGTCATTTGTTCTTGGAGAAAAACGTAAATTTGACATACCTTCTTATAACCTCATCTTTTATCCATGAATGAAAAGCAGTTCCAAAAATTAGTAAAAAAAATGTTGCCTGAATTTTATTTCTTTTCTAAAAGAGTTTGTATTTTTAATTCCACATCCACTTCTGTTCACTTCAGTAAAGCACGCATAACAGTAAAAGGAGTAGCATATGCAAAGTCTTTAACTGAGCAAAGTATTTTGCAAAAGGAACATGCGTTTTCTATTACAAGACCTGCTGTGTGTAGAAATCATAATGAAATCATGACTTTTTCCATTTGTGCTTCAGAGAGAAACTGAATACTAGTAACCCTTGAAAGTGTCCTACTCTGGCACCTTTGCAATTTGGTATCCTGTGTGCAGTTCCTTACTCATTAACTTACCTTTCCTGCCTTCCTGCTCACTTGTTTGCAAGATGGAGTACAAGTAGAGGGCTGCACACCAGTCCTGAAATGAAATTCCATGTTTAGAGAGTCTTTGCTTTCAGAATCAGGTAAGAAAGGAGATAATCCTTTCTGGTCCCGACGACTGCAGTCTGTCATTGATTTCAATATCCTTACAAAAACCAATATCATAATGTGATCTTCCTGAGATGGTTATCAAACTCAGTCTTGACACTAGTTAAATTTCCCTTTATTCCTCATACCCTCTGCCTGATACTCTTGCTGATTTCCATTGGAAGCTGATTTATCTAGCATACAGGAACCTTGTAGTTTCTAGATTAAATTTACCTATTCTGGTTTATAACTGTGTATTCTCATTCTCATGCTTTGCCTTGAATAGGTGGGTTTTCTTCTCCTTCCTATGGTCTGTCCCCTGTTACACTTATGAACAAGAACTGCAGTCCTTCTCCTGTTGTTAGGTCATTTCATCTTGGCTTGGTTTTCTAGTTTCTTCTTAAACAGTGAACTCTCCATTGCCTTATCGTATTAGGAAACCTTCCCAGTATAAGTTCTAGTTAAAATTTACCTTTCTTGAATATATTGGTGGGCAGTGTTCTAAACAAGGTCTTACGTGTTAATACTTGTTGATTGCTGGCTGAACTCCCTCTTCACTTTATATACTCCAGAAGCACAAACATGTTTTCAGCAGCTGCACAAGATTGGTAGCTTGTTATCATTTTGTGACCTAACAGTATGTTTGAGCCTAGATCTATTCAACTACAGCATTCCCCTTTCTAAAAAAATCAGTGCATCTCATCAGCGAAAGATACACAATGATACACAATGAAAGATACACAATGAAAAATTGGTAAATAAATGTATTGATATTTTGCAGTTACATACATGTTTCAATTTTTTTTTTTTATGTTTGCTCTAAATCCAACAGGTTTTCATATGGTTAATCAGCCATCCATTTGCCGTATTCATTGACTCTGCCTCTTAAAATTAAGTTTTCTGTTCATTCTTCTGAAGCTATACAATATCCAACAAAAATCTTTGCTACTGGTCACAAGACTTGTATGAATAAGAGTCATAGGCAAATTTAAGTTGGAAGGGACTTCTGTAGGCCTCTAGTCCAACCTCCTGCCCAAAGAAAGTGCAATCAGGTTCTTCACGGACTTGTCAAATTCTGGAAATTTCCAAGGTAGGGAACAATGTTGTGTGATGGAGACCATCCTGTGCTTCAGAGTGAGCACAAGTTCATTGGGCTTTCTTCCATTTCAGTTATGACTGTGGACGATGTGAAATAAAGCATATCAATAGACAGATGTTTTTGTCATCATATTCAGGCAAGGGCAGATGAAGCTTTGCATCTGAAGTGGGAAGAGGGAAGCTGATCTCTGCCCAAAGAATGCAACGAATGGACGTGCTGTCAGGAGCCCAGGCCTGACAGGAAGGCGCACTGACTAAAGACCTTTTCATAGCAGAGGCTTCCCGAACATGGGACTTGGAATGTTTCCCCTCCCAGATCTCTCTCCAGTGAAGATAATGCTGCAATTTTAGAGGCAGAATCACTTCTTCACCCTCAGAGTTTCACAGAAGGGTCTAAGAGAAACTTGAATCATGTCAGCATTTGGCAAGAGGATGAGGAACAAGGGAAGACTTTAGATACTAGTAGTGACTAATAAATGAATGATTGTTCAGCGTATCTTCTTTATCATCATTTGCCAGATTTTCCTTTCTCTGTCTTTGGAAATGGAGTACTACTCTATTATTTCTTAGTTAAAAACTCTTATTGATCAAGACTGTCTCAATCCCAGAAGGCAGGAAGATGTGAATATGTAATGTTGGAGCTCACACTGGAGATGAGATTGCTGCTTAGGGAATCTGGATACGTAATGTGTGACCTCTATATCCCGTCAAAGTAGCTCAATATATGATCGTCATTATTTTGTCTACAGTAGACTGCTCTCATACTGGTGATCAAGCCAAGAATCACTCACAGAAATTTATACATTAATTTTGAATAACAAATATATTTGAGAAAATTAGTCTGTTCGCACATAACTCACAGTTACCACTCTGTGATAACTCACAGATACCCCTTTTTCATGTATGGTGAGTTAAAATGTTGGAAGCAGTGAATTTGTGACTTTTTTCTCTAAGTTTAATGTCATCTGGGGAGCATGCATTTATAAGACAGAATTCTTATGTACTGTGGGTTTGGGTTTTTTGATTATTAGAAGAACTATGCAATTTTAAAGAGTAAAAATTATTATATCCTAACTTTCAGGTAAGGAAAATTTTAGATTTTTCCACTATGGGAGCTGTGATTTTTCTCTCGCGTGTGAGAAACTATGGTAAAAAGAGACAGCAGATAGACAATGCAGCATAATTGTACAATGTACTGGCATATACAGTTTGGTGCAATATATTCTTGAAATGCATCTCTGTGCTGGAGTCCACTGCATCCCATCAGTTTTACTCAAACTCACTGAAGACTGAAAATACCTATAAGGGGAATTATATCCTAATGGAGTTTCAGTCTCTCTCTAGTGGAATACCACTAGGTATTCCTGGAAATTGCTTATGAACAGAGAAAAGGAAACTTGAAAGACAAGGGTCATAATTTTTTACATAGACCTCTGTGCATCACCTTTGAAGAAAGAGATGGATGAGAGAGGTTCCATCTTACTCTAACAATGTATTTTAAGGCAAAGAAAATTTTATTAGGACTAGAAACCACCTAAACAGTTAAATGAATAAAAGGGATTGAATTCAGGTGAAGATGCATTCTATATGCTTCATTATCATTCTCTACAGGAGAGAGATGCTGATAACAAACTACTTAAACTGCTTCGAGTCATATCCTCTCACTCCTGCCAGCTATCATTAGAACTACTTGAAAATTAAGGTAGCATCAGTACAAGTGAGGATGACAAAATCTGATACTCAGGCTGATGTCTGGTCAGCAATGCAGGCTTTTATATTTTTTTTTTCAGTTATTTTTTAAAGCATCGAACTTGCCTCATTCACAAGTGGAAAGCTGGTTAAAGACACTGATGGAAGCTTGGAAGGTTCAGACATTCTTATCTGTGTGCCTTTGGCTTTAGTCTGATCTTGATCTGATATTATACATAAGCAAGACAGAGCTAATTCTTTCTACTTTTTTCTTTCTTTTTTTTTTTCCTTTCATTTTCTTTTTGAGGTGCTATAGTTCTTCTGGATCAAGTTATGCTCAAATTTCAGATTTCAGATTTGTAGGTGTTTCCTTGAAACTCCTGGTTGGTCAAAGCTACTTCTTTTGTCCCCTTCCTGAGTTTTCTGCTACACTAAATCAGGCAGAAAGCTTATGCTGACATCTGCAAAAAGAATTTCTTAGAGAATTTTGTGGTATTTTTTTTTACAAGCTGATTCTGCCTTTTTCCTTCAGACCTACAATATGTGCTTTCATTGTTCCCACACCAACTTATGAATATGTTGATGTCGTTTTCTCTTTTTTTAAGCTCCCATCTGAGTTCTGTTCATCACAGATGTTTAGACACACAGCTGTCCATCTACAGTGGTTCTGCATGAAAGACCATGGCTGTTGTGTACAAAAGAAGGGATTCAGGCAAAATATACTATAAATAGATAGTATTGTCTGCCTCTTCATTCTCCACTGGAGTCCTAAGTTCTGGAATTGGAATATTTGCTACTTTATCAAAATAATTTTTGCCTTCTGCTTCCGCTGAACTAAAAGATGGAGCACAACCTGAGCACTTATTATGGCTGTTATTTGTGAAAGGTTCCTATTCTGTCTGAAGCAAGGAAGCTGGCTATTCTGGCATGGCCCCAGGGTACATGTAGTGCATGGCAAACGCAGGCACTATTACGTAATATAGCATCTTCACCTCTATGAGTTGGCAACCTTCACATAACATAAACTGTTCAAATATGCTTCAAGGTCATGCTATTAGTGTCTTAAGCATTTGATTCAGGGAACAGATCAGCATGCAGCATGATAAGCCCCTTTGAAAACTGTGGAGCAGCAGCATAATATCTGAGAGCATTGTGGCAAATTGGGAAGTTGAGATGGAGCTGCTAATTATTCCAAGGCATATTTCTGAAAGGACAGGAGGTGTGGGATGTTCTCTGCCAAAAGCCCCTATTTCTTGAATGCTCTCACCATCTCCATATGCACATATGAAACTTTTCAGCTATGCTGTGTGTGTATAAGCTGTAGCTAATGTGGTCTTATCTACTGCTTGAAACCTTGAAAATCAGTAAGATACAATGATGAGGGCAGCAGTGGAATAATTTGGGTAAGACTAGATTATCAAAAAACAAAGAAGAAACTGCAATTAGCATCTGTTACAGACCCCTAGGACTATAAGAGAGTGAGGAAAAATATTCATAGAACAACTCTGGAGTAGTTCAAAACCACACAGTACAGTCCCAGAGGGGACTGTAACTGTCCAAACATCTGTTAAATGATAAAGCTACTGTAAATATAGATCAGAGATTCCTACGCACAAATGAAAGTGTGTGGATCCTAAAAAAGATTCCTAGCTTTAATAGTGGAGTACCTTATTATCAAAAACGTGGTGCTAACAAGTCAATGTGGAGGAGCAGCTACCCCGAAACAACAGGAATTACAGTAAGAATATGTGAATGCAATTGGAAAATTCTAGTGAAAATGTGCTAGTTCAAGTCAGAAATATATCAATAAGAAAAATTACAATGTCCCAATGAAAGAAATCTTTCTAGTATGAGACTAACCTTCACCTGATGCAGTGCTGTTGCAAGAACAAGGAAAAAAAATAAAGTAGTAAAAAATTTGACGAGGAATAACGTTAATGGAGGTTTAAAAACAAGGGTTAATCGATAGCAGACTGAGATGTTGTTAAAGGTTTCATGATAGCTGTACACACCTACCATGAAATGACTAAAATGGTATAGAGAGGAATTCCCTGAATAAGAATTTTCCTTCTTTTTTTCATAGTGCTTGTCCCACTATTTTGTCTTCTTCCTTTGTTTTTCTTTGAAGAATAGGCAATTGTTTCTCTCCCATATCAGACAAGCATGAGAACTGGAACACCAGAGGAAAATGTTGTTCGATATGCTGACTTGTAATGATTTGTACCTGCTGATTCCTGCCTTCATCTGCCAGTCAGGCCAAGCAAATATTTGGCTTTGCAGATATTTGAGACATTTGGAGAAGACTTTTCATCTGCCTTTTTACCACGTCGTTTCCACAGGAGTTTGAGGCCAAGCTGAAACAATCTTTACTGATGCCCAAGGCTTTCAATTCCCTTTTGAGGATCCATGGCATTATCATAAAGATGCACCAAACTTTCAGGGTTTGTCTCGTGGTGTTTCATCCAGATCCGCCAGATGTATCTGACCAAGGTGTGGCCACTTGACCTTCATTTGATGCTTACCAAAGGTAAAGCAAAGCAAACTATTTAAGTGATCAGAGAAACGTTCACTGGTCACTGAGTTATATTTAGTGTTTTATTGACCATTTTGGGCTTCTTCCAGCAGTGTGAAAAGGTACATGCTGCATTTTATTATGTTAATGAGACATGAGAGGCACACATAAAAAAGCACTTGGTTCACACTGGGTATCTGTGAGAGGTAGCTATTTTTAAATATCTGTAGGTGGTTCACTAGCACAGGTAATTGAGTTCCAGCATATTTCTCCTTTGACTCCTTCCAGAAGGATGGTCTGAAAGTAAGAAACAAAAGAAATTACTTATAAGTTACAGCTACATTTTTTTAATTCAAACCATAATGGAAACATTTTGTCACTCTGCTATTGTATTTCCTTTTAAGGGAATATTTATATACCCAAAAAGAAGCCCTCTCCATATTCAGAGATAAGTACTTTAATACAGCCACTTATGTTGTGTATTTATGCAGGTGTTTTGCAGAAGAGCAAAATACTTGCTTGTAACAGGCTGTGATGACATGGGTATCCTGAGTATATAAATTTTTATGAAGAATAGGCCCCTTGGCAATTACAGATGTGTTAGTGACTTTCTGCTTTCACCAAGAATATCTCAAAACCCATTTCATTCTGTGCATTGCTAGTTCGTAGGAATTTTCACAGAGTAGAGAAGGCATTTTACTTCACTTCTATAAACTACAGTTTATTCTGGGGAGCCATTTCATGACCTGTTCTTATTTATTTCTAATAAAGCATTTTTTATCAGGTTCCAGAGTGGGAAGATATGAATTAAAATGCAGAGCTTCAGGACTCGTTCTTTTCTAGTTTTTTTTTTTTTTCCTGCGCTTGCTTACTGAGTCTTATAATTCTCATGATATGTCAGGCAGTTCAGAATTCAGTTCTCTGAAGTCCCAGTAATCTGCCTTCTTCATTATGGTAAATGTGCCCTAGCTAATTCCCTCTCAAAGTCAAATTCAGGGTGTTCTCCTCTAGTCATGGTTTTGGATTTTGTTGATAAAAACCTCCTCCACTGTGCCTGCCCATGTCCTGGTCATCTTTTCCCTTAGGATTCGTTTGCGCCTGTAGTTGCTGAAGCTCTTCCCAACTCTCTTCTATTCTTTTATGAGACATGACCTCAGTTCTCCAAAATGTACTGATGGCTTGACTATCTTGCTGCCTCTTTTAGGCACTGAATTCCCTCTCCGAATGCATGGGCAACCTGTTATCCTGAACATCTTGACAGTGACTGCCTCTTTCTTGTCTCATCTCAGCCTTTTTAGGTAATGCCTGTTTGTTTGGTCCACAATGTTGTGCTTCTGTACCCTGGACAGATACCTCTCTTTCCAACATGTGTTGCTGATGAATCCAGTCGTTCTCTTCTCCATAAAGCTACAAAAATGAAGGAACAGATTTGCACACAGTGATCTTCTTTTTTTTTTTTTTTTTTGTGGGAGGGGAAAGAATTTATTTGCTGAAGAAATGAAATTTCTGGCAACTCAGAGCTGTTTGTGACTTTGGTTTTAAATGTGTGAAGCAACTGTGCCTGAAGAAACATTTAGAAATATTCAAAAAATGATGCCATTGGCTTTCTCCTAACTGATAAGTCGTGTAGCTCAGACAGCTCAGCTGCCTAAGGCAGCTTGGAAGGAGGAGAGGCAAATTCTGCCCTGCTCGGGGGGCTGCTGTTTCACTCCATTGGGTCAAGGAGGGAAGGCAGAAGCAAAAAGCCACAGTGGCCTTGTGGCTGATTAGGATTGGAGCTGCTGTTATCATTGAGAACAGCATTACCAGCAGAAGGTGTTAAGAAATCCATCCCCAAATGTCATATGGTGTCATGGTTTTACAGATGTGACAAGAGGGAAGTCAGTCTGCTCAGGCAGACATGCGCTGATCTGAACTTGGGTCTTCCATGACCTGGGGGAACAATCTAACCACTGTGACACTGGATAAAAGGGGAGGCAAAGGGAACTGGGGTCTCCTTAAACACACAGCCCTGGAGGATAAAACAAGCAGTCGGGGAGCTTATTAGTAGTAAAGTAACATCTGGTAAAATACATCCCAGTCATAATCACACTCCTGTTTTGTAAGCGTGATGTACACCTATAACTTCCGTCCATGGAGAATGTACAGCTTAATTGATGGGACAGGCAAAGGGTGAAAAGGAAAATAGAAACACAAAGACTGCAAAACGTCTTGCTGAAAGCATTGTCACAGGGCAATAACAGAGGCAGAAGCAGAACAAATTCTTCTGTCACTTGTCCCAGCTACCAATATTATCTCACATCCTTTCACACAGCAGCTGACCACTCCACGTAGATTATAGTCTTATGTTCATGGCACATCATACATAACCTTTTCTCTTGCTCTTTCCTCCCACACTCTCACCTCCTTGGATTGCAAACCACACATATTTTGTCTGAATATTATACAAAGGTGTGTTTTGTGATAGTGATTGAATTGTGATATATGGATGGTGTTAGAAATCTTTTGGGCCACTCAAGAATATTAAAAATTATCAAAGGCCTGGGGATTGTTACATGAGATTAATTCAATTGTGCACTTTTACATAGCATTTGACCAGGTTTGAAACTCCCATGTAGTTCAAATATTCATAACAGGGGCTGATCTCTGTGTCCCAAACGGAAGACTTGCCTCTCACATAAGCTGAACAGATTTTTCCTCCGGACGCTACTCCTGATGTTCAAACCTGAGTCTTGTAAAAGGTACTGCCTTTTCATCCTGGATGCCCCAGTGCCTTTGCTCAGTGCTGGGCACAGAAACACTGAGCTCACTTTTGGTGTTCACAGGCGGGGATGACGGAACATCAGTCTTAGTCACTCAAAAACAGAAGGTTGCATTCAAGATGTTGGTTCAAGAAAAACATAGAACAAAACAACATCTATCTGTGAAGATGAAGGAAAGCCTGTTTCTGCCTAGCACAATGACAAAATTGTTCATGAACAGTTCATACTTTTCTGTAAGTGGCACTCACAGGACTCATTCTTCCTACTTCCTGAAAATGCTGCTAGGGTCAGTGAAACGTGGTGTTATCATTCATACTGCCATTAAGCTTGTACATGTCAACTGGAAAAAAAAAAAAGTTGTTCGATCCTTGCATTTCCACAACTGCTTTACCTTGTTCACTGGGCCAAGCAATGCAATCTCTGCCCTTCTCCTCCCACTGCTCCTCTTTGTTCCTTTCCCCCTCAACTGTCCCTCACACAAAAGTCTCTTCAGCCTCCTTTTGGACTTGGCAATCCTCTCACTGGCACTAGCTAACAGGGTATGGCCTATTGAGAAAATTGGGTTGGGGACATGCCAGTTTGAGGGTAATTTTAGACATCATTCCACTTTAAAATATGCTACATCCATGCTTATGCAGCATAAGAACTGTACTGTAGCAGAGTGAAGATCACAGAATATGTCCGGGTAACACAGTTGTGGGTGGATGTAAGAATTTCAGCTTGCACCCTTATTAAACCGTTTCAGTGGTACACAGCTCATGCCCCTGACTTATTTAAATTGAGTCTACACCATTTTCTCTGATCGTGCGCTAGGTTTAAGTATAATGAAAAAGCTTTTTTGCAACTTTAACCTTCCGCGACTCTGCTCCCCTGCCCCGTTAGACAATTTTATGTGCTTTTTTCCAGTACAAAGAAAGGCCTTCCTCTGAAATTACAACAGTGTTTGAATTTATGGACCTACTCTTCTGTATTACTTGATGGCAATGACGTCTTGTGCCTGATCGCAGGTGACAAATGCGTTCTTCAATGGGACAATTGTGCTCAAGGCATTCAGTAGGTGTTAAGCAAGCAGTTGTTATCTGTGCTACTGGTGGTAACCAAGACCAAAACAGTAGAGGTCCTGTTACTGCTGCTCATCTTGCTCACTGCAGCAGTTGGCAAGCACTGCCAGTCAGCAGGGAGTGGTTAGGGTGAAGGAGACCCAATCAGGCCTAGTGTAATTTACATCTGATTGATGAATGCATGGAGAGCGCGGAAACACCAATTAGAAATAAAACTGTGGCAGTGAAAGGTTTGGGATGTGCTGTTTCTCTTTCCCCTTGCCTCCTGAACATAACCAAGAAAACCTGGAAAGGCTGACGATTCAAAGAAATTCAAAAGACAAACACCGTGCATCCACAGCTTAATGTGGATTGCATTGCTATGTTTGCAAAGTTTTGCAATATGGATTGAAAAATGTTTATTTTGTAAAATTTTTACTTACATGAATTTAAAATGAAAATCTGTTTTTCAAGTAAAGATAGCAATATAAAACACATTATCATTTTGTGCGTGGTTCCTGATTATAATAATTATCTAAAATTACCTATTAATATAGAGTTGAAAAATTTTATTCAACTATAATAGAAACCTGAAATAATTTTAGTGTGTTTCTTAAAAGCAATGTTTGCTTTTAAATACATCAAAATAATTTTTCAGACTGTCCGTGCTGGGAGAATCAGCTCCACTTTAACATTCTGTCTTTAAGCCAGGATTGCCAGTGCTATGGTTTGCATTTGTATCACCTGCTTAGTGTAGTCTGAATCCTTCTTCTCTTTCTGTTTGTGCGTGTTGCCAGTACAGTGTTCAATATCGTTTATCTCAGTGCAGAAGAATTGGAGTTGATATTGATTATGCTGTGTTAGATTTTCAAATTCCTTTGTAAATGTGCAAAGCCTGTAAACATCTACCGTTCCCAGCAGCTGAACAAAATCATCCTTCCTCTGACCACATAATTGTTAAATTGTGCATGCAAAATGGCTTGAGGGTATTCTGTCCCTTTTCCAGCAGGTTATCAGGGAAAACTTGCCAGAGAACATTGTGTTGTTTATATATCCTCCAGGTTAAGAACTCAAAGGTCAATAGTTGCCAAAAGCAGTTTCACTTAGTAGCTACTACTTTTCCCAAGCTCTGCAACCTGCCTCACCAGTGATCCTTATCATTTATTAGTGAATGTGTACATATGCAACTCCTGGATCTCTACCCATAGGCAAGTAATCTTAGTTTACTGAAATAATCTGTTCACTTTCTAGTGTAATTAATCATGATGATTAATTACCTGCATAAGCAAATATTACCCATAAGTACACTGAGCTTACATTGCAATGTTGTTGTTTCTTTCCTAATACTTCTCACTGAATGAATCTGCAGTGCAATTTGATTGACTGAGAGAAAGTTTTCCCTGGGTTGGGTTTAGCCATTTAGGTTCACTAAATAATTCAGAATTAAATAGCTAAGAAGAAGGTTGCTTTTGTGTTTTATTTGCTTAGACTTTTAGCTGAAAAACTATTCATTATACTAATTTTTCTAGATTGCAGGTTAGAGTGTTATCAAATGTTTTAATTATGTCTATCTTAAAGAGCTTGATTTCACTCTGTAAATGCCTGATGACACCCTATTGCTTTAAAGGGGTTACTCCTGTTGCATGGTAATGATATTGAGATTAAAATCAGGGTTTTAATATTTTGTTGGTCGAGAGGAGAGCTTTGTCTTTAATTTACAAGCTATGAAAACTGTTGGTTTTTTTAAAAAAAAGAATAGTTTCCCATTTTAACCGTCGTTTTAGAGGGCAAAACTTCCAGGCAAGAAGTTCTGTTAAAGTGGATAGATAGATCTTTGTTTAGCTGAAATGTATTCCAAAGTGCTGATAATAGTTTTGTCTTTGGCAAGTACTGTTAATAGTTCTATTCATTTCACAGGAGTTCTGCTTTTTCCTGAGCACTTACCTTTGGTAATTCTGGTGTTTAGCTGAAGTTATCTTTTAGTCAAAACTGTCTAATAATTATTGCTCAAACCAGCTCAGTGCTGACAGTACCCAGATGAAAAGATGAAGAACAGAATAACTTTATTTTAAAGATTTGTAGCTTAAAAAATGAAGACATTCACGCTAAATCACTTCACGAGCCACCCAAGTAAATTACCTTGAACTTGCAGATCAAATGTGTGCATAAATTGGGGATTTTGGAACACTGCTGTATTTTTTAATATGTGTGTGTTTATTCAAAACAAAAACAAAAGTACAGAAGCCTTTATACTTTATCTAAAGCAATGTGCTTGCAAAGCAAATGTAAGATTCAGTTCAAATAGACTTGGACTGGTTTTCTTTTAATTGTGATGGCATCATCAAATCAAATAATACAGTTAATTAACATTAAAGCCAAAAAGAACAAAAGAAAACAAATGGGCAATGATGGGAAAGCAATAGCTGCAGCACCAGAAATGAATCTAAGCAGATAAAGCAGATGAAATATCATGGAGCATCTGAAAGAAATGAAATGAAAACAGATTGCCATCAGATCCTTTCTCTTCCCCAAAAGTTTGATACCGTTTCTTTGGGGAATCGTTTGCAAATGATATATAGAATATGTGGAACACAACCATAAACAGACATGCAATTTGCCTCACTTACAATCTGTTCCATGATCTTTGTTCATCCTAAAGAAAATAGACAAGGTGCAGATCTTGGAACAGGAGGATGGAGAAAGAAATCAGAGCTGCAGTTAACAGAAGTGTGTTGGGACATTACAATTGTAAATATTTGCTGGTTTTCCTTTGTGCATATTCAGGATTTCTGCGAACTCTTGCTTTTCAGTGTCTTCATGGAATGTTTGTTAACACATTTTAACATAGGTAATTAGCAAACAATAAAGATAATCTGTGGGAAACTGTGTGCTACATATATTAAAATTTCAGGGTTTGTTCAAATATAGAAATAGTTAAAGTAATCTCCCTGTGGCATGGGCAGCAAAGCATTTATCCTCTGCTTTTTGCTTGGGCTTTGTTAGATCTGTTTGAGTACCAATAAACAAGCAGGATTAAAGAGAAAGCTGTAGTGGGGAAAATTACACGTCTGAAGTATTAACTGGTGTATTCAGTGCTTCTTACACTCTCTGTCACCAAGCACGTTACCCTCAGGTCTGTACCTGAGCTGTACATAGCCTTTTATGACTATAACTGCCTTCTTTTTAGGTAAAATGTAGTTTACTCTGCAGCATCCTTGCATGAGAGGGATAGAATGTCTCCCATAAATTGCTGTTAGAGGATGGGAAAACAAAATCCCGTCATCTTTGTTGCCCTTCTTCTACTCCACATCATCCGTACCCCAGCCATGCATGGCCACTTGTCACTGACCCCTACTTTGTCCCATTTTCTTTCCCTCTTTGAGGCTGCACACGTGTGACTGCCCTGAGCGGCACTGCGTTTAGAAACTGATTGTACAACATTGTCTAGCACAAGCCATGCAGAAATGTGAGTGTCTCTGCGTGGACCTGGAGCCTTCAGGGGTGGTCAGCCCAGGCGTGCTGATCCTGGCAAGCCTTACTGTGTCAAAACAGGCTGTAGGGTCACTGGAGTAGAAATGCAGGATGTGAAGCTTGGCTGCAAATGGCTGAGGAGATGTTTTCATCATATTATAGAATTTGTGTTCTTTATGCAACTTAAATTCTGCTTCTTACCAGGATACAACTATGCCTCTTCTCTACTGTTGCTTTGCCCACACCTTCTTATTGAACACAACGGCCGCCGATCCAGTGATACTATTGATTCTTCAGATCTATTTAGTGGTAAAGTCAAAGTCAAAACTTTATTGCAGGTAATGACTACTTTGAGGGGAAATATGAAAACAACAGCTGATAGTGGGAAATGGTCTTAGATGAGTTACTCGAATTGATTCCATTTTAATACATATCTGGCATCATCCAGCAAAAAATAGTCCAGTGACTGACCCCTCACTTACGGACAGAGTAAACAACAGTACAGGCACTTGATGGCATAAGAAGAAAAACACGTGCTTTGTTTAGGAGTTACTTGGTCTTGTAGATTTAGTTATACTGCCTATGTGTATGTATAGTGGTGACTGAAGAACAGTCTGAACTGACTGATACATATGCCAGTTGCTAATTTTTAGCCTTAAACCAGGATTAGGGCCCTGTGAAATAGGAACAGAAAGAAAGCATGCAGTATAGAGATGATCAAAAAAACAATTCACTTACTAGGTGTTTTGTGTATATATTTAAGCAGCATTTCCAGGTGTGTGGTTGCAAATAAACCTACTTGTCAGCAATAATGGTAAAACTCAGGTAACTTTTTAAAAATCAATATTTAAATTTAAAATACCGAGAGATAGAAAAATGTGAAGCGTGCTTATGATGTGCCAGGCACAGGTTTGAAGTATTTTTAAATATTTTTTTAAAGTAAAAAAAATGTTTTATTCCATTGTAATGTTGAACATGGCATTATTGCTCTGTGGTTAAATACGCAAAATCCATTAAAAGAAAAAATAATGTTGTTGTCTTAATGTTGATATTTTATATATATACCTTACAATAAAGTATTTAAACACAATAAATTTCACGTATATATGTTACATATATCAGCTTCTCCGTTGATATATTCTAATGCAAAATATTACATGCTTTTGCATATTAATCCTAGGGAAAAAAGGTCATTGTTGTATGCTTGTATTAATGTCATAATCATCTGGTTTATCTTAATTATCTCAGGGTCTGGCTGAGACTTGCTAAGTAGTACACTGACCTGAAGAAGAAATGTCTTTTTGCAACATTTAAAGATCAATGTAAAAAGTATCATCTTCATGGGCCTGATACACAATTAAAAGCACTGTAGGAATAAAGGACTTTGTCTAAGACAGATACCTTTGCCTCTGCTTGGATTGTATTTTTTTTTCATTTTTTGACCTGTCTTCCATATCCCATTTCCAACTTTGGTCCTATGCTCTGGCATCTCAAAATATAAATAAAATTTGCTTTCATAATATCTTTTTTTCTGGTGGAAATATTCCTGAAAAAGGTGCAGTTGGGGAACCAAGAGATACTAAGAACTGGTAAAACCTCACTGGTTTTTCTTGCTATTACTCTTTCTTTTTTGTCTCGACCTGAGTGACCTCAGTGCCTACCGTCAAAATATTATTGCCACTTATCATAGATTCATAGCAAATAAGGCCGGAAGAGAGCTAGAAAGATTGTTCAGTCCCTCCTCCTACCTCAAGGCATGACCAGCTGTACCTAAATCATCCCTGACAGATGTTTGTCTGTCTTGTTTCTAAAAACCTCCAGTAAGGGGGTGTCAAAAATTCCCTAGGCAGTATATTCATTTACTTCACTGCCCTTAAAGTAAGAGATATTATTTCTTCTTTTGTCTTTTCTAATGTCTAAACTCAGTGTTCCATATTGCACTTTTCAGCATTATCCTCTGTTGTATCTTCAGTGAACATGGAGAACAATCTGTATTCTTTCTCTTTGAAGCCACATTTCATATATTTGAAAATTACTACCAAGTGTTCTCTGCCTCCTTTTCTCATGGTTGAACACGAGTCCTAGAATTTGGCTTTCTACCTTTGTACATTCCCGTTTCCTTCCTTCATGCCTTTCTTCCTTCCACTTCTTGCAACCAAGCAGTTGTTTTCAAAATCTTATGATTTGTATCCAATGTATCAGCATGAGGCAATAATTGCATGAGACAACCATGTGTTGAAGTTCTGTGTGGTCAGTGCAGGACCTGTTCTACACTGAATGCCTATATCCTCTACACAGCCAATGCAAAGGCCAAACAGCTGGCTTCCTGAAGGAGATCCTGAATTCAGATCCTGAATTGGACCTGAATTAGGTACCTGAACAGTACAGTAGGCCTTTTGGAAGAGCAAAGGACCGTGGTGACTAAAGGAGGTAGAGGGAATGAAAACCATACCAAGTCATCTGTAAAATTAAGAGAAAATACCTACTGGTAACCAGTCATGTAAACAAAGTACTCCATTCCTGGAGTCCTCAGAAATCCTTGACTTCCTTGACATTATTGTCCCAGCAATCGTATTAATGTACTGAAGAACTGAGGGGAGAAGATGTATCTGTGAAATCACGGTCCAACTAGAAAAATTCTGCTAGCTACAAGGAAAGTTCTGAATCTTCAGCTCAGCCCCTGGACTTGCACTTAAACAACTGCACTGAGTGCAGAGGCTGCTAAATAAAGTGACACTGTGTGTTTGCTCAGGGATAAACACAGGAATTCCTACCTTATTTGCTGCCTAGTATTTAGCCCATGGGCTTTTGGGGTGGATTTTTATGGTGTTGTAGTTTTTTTAAAAAAAAAAGTCTTTTTTTTCCTTTTTCCTTTTTAATGTAGCTCACATAAAAAACAATGGAATTCAATAATTTCTGAATAATCATTAGTATGTTGCTCACATTTCACATGATTCTACTTTGTTTTGGGCATATTAGACTGTGTTCTTTTGATATGTTTAATTTTTGCAATTGAAGCTTTCTGAACTCACAGCGAGGTATTTGTAGAAAGTTAATTAGCCTGTGCAAATTCACTAACATCTGTTTTCTACTTTAAAATAATTGAAATTTTCTTTTATTGTACGGTTAAAAAAATTCAATCATTAGTAAAATTTTCTCAAATAAAAATGACCCAGGCTGTGTTGGAGTCTTCAGACAGGCTTGATCAAGTTCCTTTAGGCTGCTGATTGGACAAAAAAAAAAAAAGTCAATTTTACTAAACTGAGTAGTATCTTAAAGACCTGATAGCTACCTTGAAAGATAAAATAAAGACAGACAGACAATATGTTCCCATTCTTTTCTGTAAAACACATTATCACTCTTGGATAAAATCAGTGTGAGGCAGGTGGTGTTATTACAGTTTAAATACTTACCTTGCACAAATTAGGCCATAGTCTTGTTATCAGACTGATATGGAAGAAGGTGGACAGCTGAAAGATCAGGATACAGTAGCATTTTCAACAACTAAACCTAACACCATTCATTGTCATAATCAGAACCTGTTTGGTCTGAATTCGTTCCATTTGACTGCAGACGCTGAAGTGAACAATGCAGCATACCCAGACTCCCTCTGAAAACTAAGGAAAGAAAATTAGGAATATTCAGAAGACCATTCAAATTCCCGATGTGCTAAAACTGCTTTTTTTTTCTCGTCTGGGCACTCTGTTGAAGTGATTAAGGAAAGGTGAGATAAGACTGGAGCTCTGTCCCGAGGCCTGAGATTATATAAGCTGGTTAACAACCTGGTTAACAACCTCGTTGCGTAGCAATGAAGTCTGTGAAAACTGTGATAATCCAACAGGTTAGGTATTGGAGTACAGGAGGTACTGTAGCTTTTTCCCATTACTTGCAATTGAGTCTATGTGTTTTTCCCATGCTAGAAAGCTTTCCTAGGAAAGAACAGACATCAAACCTAGGCATCTAGAGATCTGCAGTAAAGGTAGCAAAGTTTGTCCTCCTTGTATTTACTTTAGCAATATGTTTTCTGGCATCTCTTAGCACGGCATCTCTTAGTAGATAGAATTTTTAGAAAAAAATGTGCTTTTTATGGGTAATTCTCCTTAGTATTTCCAGTTTCCAAATGATCCTTCTCAAGAACATTGTTGTGATATAGGGTTATCTATGTATTTTTTATATATCTTTTATAAGGTATCTTCTAATTCCCTAAGAGTCTTCTCTCACAGTCTTTACAATGTGAATATTCGATGTAGAGACTCGTACCAATGGCAGCAAAACATTCGGGTGAAATATATCAAGAAATATCTAGAGGTGGAAATCCATAATGCTGTGTCAATAAGCACTGCTGACCATTGAAGAGTATTTCTGAGGATCGTGTCGCAAAATAAACAACTGTGTTCTTATGTAATTGCAGCATAAAAGTTTATAGCCACAACCAGATGGAAAATGTTCCTGAGAATACAGATATGATTATGCTGGTCAGTATTAGAAAGAAAAATGCCTGTCTATTTTTTATGATAACCATCACAGAAGGGTAGCAGTAGGAGGAGTGTGAATGCTTGCATCCACACTTCCATGGACCTGCTGCTGGGGACTGTCTGTCTCACTGACGTAGTCCCTCCTTGCTGAGCAGAAGCAGCTGCAAGGGCATATATAAGCACTCCCAGCAACCTATACTACTTGGCAACAGGCTGCAGCGGAGATCCACCCAGATAGATAGCCAAGAACATAACGTAACCCCTCTTACAAGTGTGTAGCACTTAAGTACAAATTCTGTGTAGTTCCTAAGAATCCTTTAAAAAATCCGTCACCTGTTTGGCTCACTCCCTGATTGATAGCTGTATGCACTCCATGGCTTAGAAATGTTAAAAAGTAAACATCTGGAATTTCTTGACAGGTGATTTTTTTCCTTACTTGCAAAGCACTTGGGAATCCTTGAGCACATGAATAACTTTAAGTGGGAAACTAGATACATAACAAGCTGTATATTAAAATACTTCCTCAAGAATTGCATGAGGTTAATGACAGTCTTCCAAGCTTCACTTCCTATTATTGTCCAGCTTATAGGTTAAATTCTAGAGACAGTCAGAAGATGCAACGAGGTGCACCCCCCCCAGTCTTTGTGCTGCCATTCAGTGAACTTGGCACTGGGCACCAGCTGCCTCCAGACAGACAGCAGACCAGCAGCTATTAGCTATGGGTGGCAAAGCCCCGACATCAGGCCAGCTCTGGGCACTTGTCTGAAATTATGGCCACCATGGCCATGAATCTTATGGTGATGTTTCAGGGACACACCAGTTCAGTCAGCCTTGCCAAGGTTTTGGTAAGAAACCATAAACTCCATATTGAACCAAATTGATGGAATTTGAAATAAAATTTGATGAAAGTAGGTGAAAATGTAACGTATAGAAACCACTTTATTTGGATTCCTTGTGTGCCTACTGACGAACCTACCTTTGCGGGCCTCCAACATGCAGAAACACACACATGTATGACCTAGATTGTGCTGTCATTTCTGCGTTCTGCTCTTGTGGTTGTTCACTTGCAATTGAAAACTGAATCTCAGTTTTCAGCTCTTTCCTCTGGGGATAGCCAGGAACCAAAAGATCGTGTCCAAAGAACAACATATTTAATTCATTTTCCTTTTTTGATACCTTTAAAATAAGGAAAAAATACATTTTGCTTTTGCTGACATGCTTGTAGGATAAATGAGTGCTAATATGACTGTATATGGAGTCCTGAAGTGTATAGAGGAGGACTAAATTTTTCTAGAAAGCAGCTTTAATGGTTCTTCTTGTGGAATCTGAAAAATATGTTGCATCACTCTTCGTGAAAGTAAAACAAACTTAAATTTCTGATTGTCATGCATCACTTGGCAGAGATCACTGATGAATGATCCTGATGATCCTGATCTACGTTCATTCTTAAAATCTGATTATTTACTTCTGAGAAGCTTAAAAACCATTAGATTTTGTTATCAACAGATCTTGCAGTGAAAGTTCCAGAAACACAAACCGCAAAGATTTTGGCAGTAACTGCCAGAGTAAAGAGTTTCTTTAGACAAGGTTCTAAGAACTCTTTTGCTTCAAAGATGAAATCTGGTGTGCTTTTTTTCACCTTTTATAGAAGAACTGACAGCAATTTCCAAATGGCATACTGAATTTCAGTACTTCTAAGAGTTAAGAAGCTAAACTAATTGTAACTCATTCATCCTGTTCCTTTACCAGTGCCACCACCTAAAATTTAAATAGAGAAGACAATAAGGTATTGACAGATTATGTAAGTGATTTAGGAATGTGATTGCTCTTGACTCTTGCATAGACTTGTGTTCCTGAATTACTGTTCTACTCTTAAAAATCTTCATCCCCTCCCTTCTTTTTGCTATCCTGTGCCTTTAACGCTGAAACAACATATTTTAAATCCCAATAGTACTAGCCAGGCAGTTCGCAGAAACAACTGCAGTATGTCTGTGTTACCATTGAAGCTAATAGCGTTCTTAACTTAAAGCAAATGATTGTGCACTAATTTCTTAGTGCAAGAAAAAGGGATGAAAACAAAATTGTCCCAAACTCCAGCATGTAATCTTTAAATAGTATATAATACACTTAAAAGTTTGCAAATTATTATTTTATTCGCTTTGGAAAGCAATATATCTTTATCAGTGAAGACGCAAAATGTAAAACCAAGACTGTAATAGCTACTTACCCACCCTTTCACTCCTACACACAGTATTTAAAAACACTACAACCCAAAATTTCTGCCTCTTCCGTGAAATAGGCAAGTACTTTTTCATAATTCAGATACCTGCAAAGGTGATTTATCAAACCCATTCTTCTTCTTGTGATATTACAAAATCAGATAACGTGTTGAACTGATTGCCGTAATTCTTCAAGGTTTGTTTTCCTGAGTCTAGCAGATGCATATCATGAGCTGTTTAAATATCAAAAAGCATTGCTTGTGGATATGTTATTACATTGCTATACCTGTGTTTCCTTCTTAATGACAAAATATGCATTTTCACAGAAAGTTGTGCTGATAAAACTACTTTAAAGTAAGCGCCTGATTGTTTGAAAAGCATTTATCGACAGATATCATTAGCAAAGTATTTTAATCACTATAGTTTATGTAGACTAAATATAAGCATTTATTAATACAAGCTAAGCACTCATTATAAATTTGCACAGAAAATGATAAAATATTATGTATGAAATGAATCATTAGCATGGACCATTAAGTCCTCTATTTTCCTTTAATTGAATTTGTCAGTAGTATCCTCTTTAACTGAAAACCAGTCATAACCACAAAATTAAATAATAATTAAAGAAACAACTATTCAAAGAGTTGCTTGGTAGCTAAGGTGGCATTTAACCAAAACAGCAATTTAATGTAAATTGTAGCCCATGTAGACGTAGTTCTGAAAATTATACATCCTGTGGTTCATATATGTTAGAATTAGCAAAACATTTTCAGCATCACAGTCTAGAAGTTCTTATACCGGTTCTGTAAACATAAAGACCGAATAAATAGGTGAAAACAGGTATAAATAGACCAATGGCAATTAAAGCTAATTAAGACTTTACAGAAATAAACTGCTGGTTGTTCAGTAAATTTTTAGAAGCTTAAAAACACACCAATATACACTATATACATTCTGTCACTGTACACAGCCATTCAGTAAAGATGTGTTGGATGTGGAACCAAAAATAATACTTTGCCCATCTGTGTGTTTTTCTAGCTTTACCCAATTATTAAAAGATAGGTGGAACCTCCTATTTACAGAGACTTTGTTACACTACCTGTTTAAAAAAAAAAAAAAA
>VZSC01012003.1:189643-207609 GCA_013398225.1 Steatornis caripensis
CCCCCCCCCCCCCCCAAAAAAAAGCACCCAACCCCCTGGCAATTGTATCATGTTTGAGAGGAAAGTTAATCTTACTGTGTCTGAATAAGCAACAATGCAGCCTGGAGTTGGTCCAAGAGCCTCCAGAGTGTGTATGGAGATTTGCCCATGTTACTCCAGGGTCAGTACTGGGACTAGCCTTTCTTATTGCTGGTGATTCTCTCACATGAGTTACCTTTGGGACAGTGGCTTTTTATTCACAAATTCTGTTTTGCACAACCAGCAGGGGGAGGCAAGATTTAAGGAATTAAACTGGGAAAATTTTCTGGAAGCAAGAAGTTTTAAATAGGGGAGGGTGGTGGGAAGCTCTGAACAAAAGAGAGAGGTGAGTAATACAGGACATTAGGGTTAAGCTGGTGTTTTGATTGCTACTATCATTTCCATCAAACCACAACATGTAGTTCCCACAGGTGTGCAATTTGAAAGAGGTTGCATCCGTTTGTCCATTTTCCCAATGCAAATCCCTTTTGCTAACTGCGAATATACAGCTGTAGTAAAAATTATTTTATTTCCATTTTCTAGTAACATAAGCTAATATGAAAAAACAGAGATGTAACTAAATGATGTTACAAGTTTCAAAGAGAATGTCTCTTGTTTAAATATTTCACATAATTGACTACTTGTGTGTGGGAATCAATGAAAGAGATACACAGCTGGACTGAATGCCCTAAAATTATTTTCAGAAATACATATCTCATTGTACTTTTCAGTTCTCACACAGCTTTCATTCTTCTGCAGAACAATTTACAAAATAACTTGCGTAACTGCTATGGTTAAACGTTGGATCTGCTAAGAGCATTTCAGGAAGATATTTTCAGATGGAGGACCAAACATCTTGACATATATTCACGTCTTCTGCATAATTGTTGTAATTTAGGGGTACAAGGTACACGATGAAGACTACTAGTCAATACGTGTGCTTGTCTTCACACAGGGCCTCTTTTGCAGAGCAAGAAAAGGCGCAGCTCTGCCATGAACAAGAGGCTTGTTCAGCTGTGTCACTGTGCTCTGCACCAGTCAGGGCAAAAGGCACAACCAAGCCCTAAGAGCTTCCCTGGTAAACCTGCACATGCAAAGGTGCCTGCTGAATAACTTGCCCCTGGTTTTCTTCAGGACTGCCCATGGGTAGCTGGGTGAAGGGCAAAGCGTACCATGTGGACCACAGATTAATATCCTGTTGGTTAGCTGTGTCATCTTCAACTCATTGCTCCTTTTAGTCCCTCCCATAGAACCCAAGTATCACTCCCTCATAGACGATTTAGGTCCATTTGCCTCCATGCAGTCTTGACTTTTTTTTTCAAATATGAATATAACTTATTTGCATGTTAGTTTAAAACTCTATAAATGATATGTGTATTTATTTTATATGTATAAACTGTATATATTGAGAAAGAGGTGTATGTTACTGTTTTCAGCTGCAGACCAACACTGAAAGAGGACAGCAGCCTGTTGCCCTAAGTTCCTGAGGGACAGGGTGTCATTTGTACAACAGACCCTATAGCACAGTATAGTGTGGTATCGTGTGTTTTGCCATGGGTGAATTACCTTTATTATAACTTTTTACTCTCTAGTGATATCCAGTCCCAAAGAAGCATACAGATATAACAGTTATTCGTAAGTACAGCTTTGACGAGTTATTTGAATCAATGTATTCCAGAGCACAGGAAAAGTTCCNTAATGTAAATTGTAGCCCATGTAGACGTAGTTCTGAAAATTATACATCCTGTGGTTCATATATGTTAGAATTAGCAAAACATTTTCAGCATCACAGTCTAGAAGTTCTTATACCGGTTCTGTAAACATAAAGACCGAATAAATAGGTGAAAACAGGTATAAATAGACCAATGGCAATTAAAGCTAATTAAGACTTTACAGAAATAAACTGCTGGTTGTTCAGTAAATTTTTAGAAGCTTAAAAACACACCAATATACACTATATACATTCTGTCACTGTACACAGCCATTCAGTAAAGATGTGTTGGATGTGGAACCAAAAATAATACTTTGCCCATCTGTGTGTTTTTCTAGCTTTACCCAATTATTAAAAGATAGGTGGAACCTCCTATTTACAGAGACTTTGTTACACTACCTGTTTAAAAAAAAAAAAAAAACCAACCAAAAAACCAACCCAACAACAAAACCAAAACCAAAACCAAAAAAAACCCGCAAGGAACTGAAACTCAACATCCCCCCCACCCACACCTNAAAGAGATACACAGCTGGACTGAATGCCCTAAAATTATTTTCAGAAATACATATCTCATTGTACTTTTCAGTTCTCACACAGCTTTCATTCTTCTGCAGAACAATTTACAAAATAACTTGCGTAACTGCTATGGTTAAACGTTGGATCTGCTAAGAGCATTTCAGGAAGATATTTTCAGATGGAGGACCAAACATCTTGACATATATTCACGTCTTCTGCATAATTGTTGTAATTTAGGGGTACAAGGTACACGATGAAGACTACTAGTCAATACGTGTGCTTGTCTTCACACGGGGCCTCTTTTGCAGAGCAAGAAAAGGCGCAGCTCTGCCATGAACAAGAGGCTTGTTCAGCTGTGTCACTGTGCTCTGCACCAGTCAGGGCAAAAGGCACAACCAAGCCCTAAGAGCTTCCCTGGTAAACCTGCACATGCAAAGGTGCCTGCTGAATAACTTGCCCCTGGTTTTCTTCAGGACTGCCCATGGGTAGCTGGGTGAAGGGCAAAGCGTACCATGTGGACCACAGATTAATATCCTGTTGGTTAGCTGTGTCATCTTCAGCTCATTGCTCCTTTTAGTCCCTCCCATAGAACCCAAGTATCACTCCCTCATAGACGATTTAGGTCCATTTGCCTCCATGCAGTCTTGACTTTTTTTTTCAAATATGAATATAACTTATTTGCATGTTAGTTTAAAACTCTATAAATGATATGTGTATTTATTTTATATGTATAAACTGTATATATTGAGAAAGAGGTGTATGTTACTGTTTTCAGCTGCAGACCAACACTGAAAGAGGACAGCAGCCTGTTGCCCTAAGTTCCTGAGGGACAGGGTGTCATTTGTACAACAGACCCTATAGCACAGTATAGTGTGGTATCGTGTGTTTTGCCATGGGTGAATTACCTTTATTATAACTTTTTACTCTCTAGTGATATCCAGTCCCAAAGAAGCATACAGATATAACAGTTATTCGTAAGTACAGCTTTGACGAGTTATTTGAATCAATGTATTCCAGAGCACAGGAAAAGTTCCAGCCTCATGGCTTTGATACTGACAGATCTGGTGCAAAGTGGGTGTTTGGATACAATGCCAAGCATAATTGGTGCCAGCAGTGGAGATTACGTGTGCTGGCTCTATGGAAGCTTATAGACTTATACAATTGTTGGGAACAAGGCCACGTATGGTAGTACACATGAAGTCAGAGCACAGCCTTCATGTTAAGGCCATATTACTAATTTGGTGTCAGCCTTTACTCTGATTTTTGGAAATAAGCAGGAATACAGCTCTTATTGCTTTGGTTCTGCACTTCTGTCGAGTTCTTCACTCAAATTAGAGGGTAGATGCTGGCACCATCCTCCAGATTCAGCTGCTCTTCTTCACCAAGTTTCAAATATAGCATCTAGAAATTTTTATTTTACCTCCTCCAGTAGGGCCATCTGTTCCCATAGCTTTCCCTCAAAACACCTGGCATTATCTTTTTCAGAATTTCTGGACCTCTATGATTTTTTTTAACCTGTTTAGGGAGAAATAAAGATTTGAAAATACACTTTCAAGTAAACAGTATACGTATCTCTTTTGTTGTGTTTCCCATTTGTCACGCAGGAAAGTGGCAGGCCATCCTGAGTGAATCCAAAAGTCCGTTTCACCTACAGTCCTGCCAGGATCAGATGCTTATTGAAGATGCTCTACAACTGAAGAGGAAATGTGTGTTAAAACTGAATGACAACAATTCCTCAAAGCTCAAACACAGGAATATTTTAGTGAAATTGAGTTCTTAGAGGAAATAGTCAGTTTCATTCTCTTTCTCCATAGGAAGCAATCTTGGCACATAGCAATAAAGTTTCCCAGAAAACTCATCAGCTTAACACAAATATCTTATGCTATCACTTAAATAACTAAAGGTCTGGATTTAAAACCACACATTCACAACCTGGAAATACCCCACAAACTCTTTGTGATTTTGCAGTTGCATGACAAAGACATGAAGGTTTGATGGAACTAAGAAGGGATTTGTGGTCTGGAGAACTCAGTGAAATTCCTTGGCCTGTCTTATGCAGAATGTCTGACTAGACTCTAGCGATCACTCAAAATAGAATAATTTAAACCAGATTCAGTTCCAGCAGTTTCTAAAAGGTCTGGTAAGACTTAGTGAATTAGCATTTGGAAAGTTAGATCATATTCATGCTTCAAGTAGTCAGTTTCTCTTCGGCTGCCTTTTTTTATGTGTGAATAACCAGGTATGAGTAAAGTTTCTTGACCAGCAAAAAGATATGCATTCAAGACACCTGAACTGCATCTGCTCCTCTACAGGCTGTAAATTTTGAAAAGGAAGGACTTATTGGCTGGCAAGCTAAAAAGTTTTGGATCCAGTGGCTGTCCCATCATAGGTACCTTTCTCACATTACACTGCAAGTGAATCTGTCTAAAGTACAGACTTATTTCAGAGATAACATTTGGGACCAGTGACAAATGCCTGGCTGATCCAGTTGTATAACTTATGCTCAGCTACACAGACAACCCCTAAGAAATTGTTACAAGCGTGTGTTACAGCACTTCTAAAAAGAGGGAAGGATGCTCCAGAGCCAAACCCCATCAAGCCGATGTCTTTAATATATCATTTTAAAGATAAAGCACTGAAGTAATTTATAAACTGTCTGTCACCAGTGGCTGAACACCACCTTCTCTCCAAGCAAGCTGAATTACACTTGAGAAAGTATGTCCTGGCTGAGCACTGAACATCATCCAACTTGCTGAAGTTTGGTTTGAAAGTGATATGGGCACAGATGCAGTGTTCAAAGGCCAATCAGCTGTGTCTGACACCATATACCACCAGATGCTTTTAGACAAAATACAGTACATGAGAGAAAATCAGTGCACAATATGACTGATACAATTCTGTCTAAAAAAGAACAAAATTCCCCATAACCAACAATGATTTCTATGTTGAACTCTGCAAGAAGCAGAGCCAATAGTGGAGACTACGGTGTGACCTACCACAGGGGAATGTGCTTGAGTCTGTATTATTCAACATCTACATGAACAACCAAAAATCCTTTCTCATAGCAGAAGTTTTATTCCTGCAAGCAATGTTTGTATGCCTGCCCAGATTAAGGGCTTCACTTGTGTCCAAGCCAGATTTGAGTCCATGCTCCTCAGATTCTCAGATTACACTACAAAAACCCAATTACATATCAATCTGACTAAAGAGCAAGTGAGTGGGTTTTTTTTTCCTGAAATCACAAGTCCAGTAAACTTAGTGTAATTTGAAACAGAGTATAATTTGCCTACTGTTGCAATCCTGTTTCTTTTGGGCACGTAGAGAAAAGAAAAAGTATAAGGTCCATGCCCAGAATAGTATATTGAAGAAACTCATACATACTAAATGGAGACTAACCCAAGAACATTGTGGACGACTACCCTTGCCCTCTCCAGGGTCTTAATATAAAAACAAGAAGGGGTCATTCATGCAGAGAAGTTAGACAGTGTTAAGAGAAAGTTGCTGGTGGATTACTTAATGCCTTAGATGAGCTGTTTAGAACAAACTGCCTGGGCTTTCTGGGATTACCCCACCGAAAACCACAATCACTGTTGTGAATAAAACGGAATCCATCTAGCAGATTGAAGGCTGAGGTACTGATGGCTGGGGCATGCGCAGCTGTTGGCCAGCTGCTGTAGGATTTCCAGCTACAATGGAATTGTTTAATAAATCATCAAGGGTTCTGCATCCCATTCAGTTTGTTTAACCAAAAAATGGAAAATGAGCGCTGACTTTTTCAAATATCTACCTGAGAGTTAAAGAGTAGACTGACCAGTCTGGAGATGTTTGAGATATGTTCAAAAACTGTTGGTGGAACAAAAGCTTTATCTGAATGTAATGCATAGACATGCCAACGTAGGAAACCACAGACCAAAAAAGATTTTAACATACCATGGATGGTAACTCTTCTGTGGACCAAGTCATAACATGCAAATGATTTTGGAAAAACACACAGTCACCGTAGAAGGACATCGGAAAAAACAGAAGATCTTTGGTGCTCAGAAGGTTTAGCTTAAAGTGTGTTCTTCGTCTATTCCTCCATGCTGTAGTACTTCAGTCAGCTTGTGTGCTCCATATTCCAAGTAAGAAGTATGGAAAGATTTTCCAGAGATGTTCATATAAATGAACATCAACAAAAATGATGCTGTCATGTATTAGATGAGCTCTTTCAATAGGAAGTGCAGAGGGACCATAATACAATTCATAAAATGTTATAAGGCTTTTGACTTACACATCACACTGTTGCCCTGTCTCAGGTAGATAATGTTGATTTTTAATTTGATTTGTCTCTTAAAAATGAGGTTGTTGTTTCAGAGTGAGTTCAGATTATTTAGCCGCATTTACATTTTAATGTCTGCCTCTGCATCTCATGATTTTGCAAAATGTATCACTTCCCTTTCCAAATTCATAATTACTCTTCTTCTGGCTTTGAGGTAAATTAATAATCTATTTTATGATGTTATATAATAATGTCAATTATTCGAAGATGCTTAGGCAGGCAGCCATTGGAGTAAGTTTTATGTGGATTTACCTGGGTGAAAAAACCCCAACACAATACCCCCAAGTTATTCAGTCTTATGAATTATTTGTTTACATTTTTGTCAATACAATATCATACCCGCATAGATCCCTACTGGTTTTATATATTTGAACTTAAAATTTGAAAACATAAATTTAACTCTACTGTTAAATTTCTTCCATTTGTTTTTGCCTTTCCTATCCAAAAGTTCATCAGCAGGATTAGATTTACAGAAGGTACTTTAAATGTATAGAGTTATGCAACATGTTTATTACAGCTGTTTGCAAAAGGTCTTATCAAGAGCGACCCATAATATTAGAAGTTGTACAAGGCTCGATCAGATGCTGTGTGTCCCTCAGAGATTCACAAAGGGCAGAGCAACAAATAATGGGGCATATAGTTGATGTAGAGATCAAGGAGGGAAGAAAATGCTACAGTGAAAGGCATAAAATGGTAGCATCACTTGGTAAATAACATATCAAATAGTAAGTTCCTTAAATAATGGGGAAGAGTTAATCCAGAACTGGAAAGGAAATGAGAAGCAAGGTGAAGTTAAAGACTCAGAGAGGCTTTCAGCATGGAAACTGAAGTAATCAAAGATGGCAATTTGGCAACATATGACAGAAGAAAAAAGGAAGTTGAAATCACTTGCGAATTTATCAGCTGTGATTTTACTTTGGCAGGCCAAATTCTTTTTCACCATAATTACATGGAGGACAAAGGACATTTAACAACTCACCCTCTGCACCACGTAATCCTGCTTATTTTACAGGCCTTGATAAAGCAGATCTTGTACTTTAAAAACCTCTTGGCTTCTGCAGTGGGTTAGCCATTGGTAACAGCCAAACTCCCACCCAGATGCTCACCCATTCCCTCCACCTCAGTGGGATGAGGGTAGAGAAAAAGAAAATCGAGAGCAAGAATGCTGGTGGACTGAGGCAAAGGCAGAGAGATTGCTTACCAATTACCACAGCAGGCAAAACAGACTGGCCTTGGGAAAACTTAGTTTATTGCCAATTAAAATTGATTTGGGTGGTAAGAAACAAACAAACAAAAATGGCAAATATTAAAGTAATAACTTTCCTCCTCCATTCCCCAGGCTTAACCTCACTCCCCTTCTGCTGTTTCCTTTACCCATGTCATGTGGTGTAACGGGGATGGAGAATGAGGGCTACAGTCAGTACAGAACAGTTTGTCTCTGCCACTCCTTCCTCCTCATGCTTTTCCCCCGCTCTAGCGTGGACTGTCCATGGGGCTCCTGTCCCTCATGAAATATCCACCAGCTCCACCACGGAAAGCCTCCTGCTCTGCTTAGTGTTACTTCTGCTGTTTCGCCCTCTTGGGTTTTGATTTTTTCCTCTCCTTTTCTGCCTGTCCATCATTTTTGTCATTTCCTAAATATGTTTTCCCATAGGTGACACCAGCTAGGCTGCCTAGCCTAACTGTGTCCTTCTGTGAGTCTGTTGGAGCTGCCTGGCACCAGCTGTGTACCGCACTGGGCGGCCTTTGGCCTCTTCTCACAGAGGTCACACCTGTAGCCCCTCACGGCCAATATCTGACCACCTACCCCCAATAAGGCTTTACACTGTGGTATAATGCTGCAGCTTCCACTGGAGGCGCAGAAATACGAAGGACTGAAATAGGATTTTGTAAGCGAGTTTCTGTTATGTGAGGTGTGTGTGATATTGTCAGTTTGTGTGAAGGGATGACATCAGACAAAGCCCCAAGTTTTTATGGGTAATTAATGTATTAATGTGAGTAAACCCAAACCTCTTTTAATATAATCCCTGAATGTGTGCTCATCTTGGACCTTTACTTAAGAAGTTCATAATACATGACATGATATGTCATGCAGTCACTTTGTAAATGTCAAGCTCTTGCTGAAAAATAAGTCTTTTGTTATTTATTCAACTTATCTTGCACATCCAGTAGCACTAAGGACTAGATCTGTCCTGCTCGGTCGCAGGTTTATCACAGAAATGTCTAAATTAAGAACACTGTTGCTTTAAGTTTTTTATCCCCAAAAGAAGTGGAGAGGCTAGAAGACTGTAAACAACAATCATGCAGCCTGACTAAGAGCCAATTCGCCTTCAGAAGATGTCCTTCTCCCTCCTTTTTCTCTATTTTCTGTGTGTAACAAGAGCGAAATGCTATGTTTCTAACTTAATCCCATTGATAGATGGATAAATATGGGATAGTGTGTATAGTTGCAGTTATTATTTAGTCTATTGTTTCTGCTTCCTGTTGGATAGGGAAGGATGCCCTGCTTGAGCTCCCAGAACTTACCAGGACTTTGGAATCAGGATCAGCATCTCCTTTTCTCAGAAGTCTTTGAGGAAAGGACATTACATAGGAGTCTTTCATTGATTTTGCCTGGTATCTGAAAATAGATTAAAAGTAATAGCATTCTGGGCATTAGCAAATGCAAATGTAAATTCTTGGTTGGCTGAGTTCTCTAAGTTTCTTAGAAGTCAGGATAGTTGAGCATAGACAGAGAGAAACAGCTACTGAACAGTCTGGCAAGCAGATGTGGATAGAAGGCAAAGCATAGTGNCTGGGCATTAGCAAATGCGAATGTAAATTCTTGGTTGGCTGAGTTCTCTAAGTTTCTTAGAAGTCAGGATAGTTGAGCATAGACAGAGAGAAACAGCTACTGAACAGTCTGGCAAGCAGATGTGGATAGAAGGCAAAGCATAGTGGGGTGATATTTGCTAGTGGCGCAGTTACTATGTGGTATATCCTACTCGGAGTGAAGCGTTCTTGCACAGGAAAACTGAAGTGATTCATATGTGATTGTGAATGGGTTTCTAATAATGCACACGAATTCTCTGGAGTTTGCAAAGCAATTCTGGCATTGTTCATTAATAAAACTCAACACATTCCCTGTACTCCCTGCCCAGCACAAACAGAAACTGATTCTACCATTATTAATAGATCTCATAATGAAATTACTTATTTGGGGTAGGTAGTAGAAGTAGTAACACAATAAAGCACATGCAAATATAGATGAGCATTGAGCTAGGAGACTAATTTTAACAAAATAATGAATTGCATTCCTCACAGGGGAAAAAAAAAAAAGAGCTAACAGAGGAAACGTGTTAATTAGAGCTGGCCAAAAAATCGGGGCTTCTCTGCTTTGCATGATTTATACATTTGGCTTCTGCATGGTTTATATATTTATTTTTGGACCAAATCCTTTAAAATCTGAGCAATTTGAAGGAAAATTAATGCAGAAACATTAAATCTTCACGGTTTTCAGACAAAGAGTTTGGGATCCCAGAACTCTTCAATGAGAGTGACGTTCTTGTCAATTGTCAGTGAGTATTTTACAGTAATACTAATTTCCCTAGCTGGGATGTCCCACAAGCCTCCAGCACCTTTGTCATGTGGACTGTTCCACCGACACAGATCACTACAAGTGAGACTTTGTCCCAAAACACAGCTCCAAAACAGGAAACTTGGGTACTCTGGAAACCTTGGCTGAGATGCTGGGAACCAAGCCACATTTAGATCCCAGGGCTTTCAGGCTCTTTCCTGCACAGCAGGAAACCTGGCCTGAATGTCTGTCCCAGTGTTTCAGATTTTGGGTCTCTGATACTGTTGCTGGATAGGCAGAGGGTCTGCCAGAGAAGTGGAGTTGTGGAACCATGCTGGTTGCAATGCTGCAGGACAGGAATCCAGCTTTTCCAGTTTTCAGGGACAGCCATGCACCAGGTTCCCAGGTCAAGGACAGTTCCCATCTGATCAATGGGATTTGATTTTATGATTTTTGCAGTAACAGTCTGTCTTCCTTTTTCCCTTTCACTGATGTGAAAGGAAAACAAGAAAAATCATAAAGTCATAGAATATGGTCTTCCTGGAGCTTTGTCTAGGCTAAACAGACCAAACTGCCTCAATCTTTCTCCATAGGAGAGGTGTTCCAGCCCTCCTATCATTTTTGTGTCCCTCCTCTGGACCCAATCCAGCAGGTCCATGTCTTTCTTGTACCGAGGACCCTGCAGCTGGAGGCAGTACTCCAGGTGGGGTCTCACAAGAGTGGAGTAGAGGGACAGAATCTCCTCCCTCACCTGCTGGCTACACTTCTTATGCAGTCCAGGATACAGTTGGCCTTCTGGGCTGCAAGTGCACAGTGAGGGCACATATCCAAATTTTCATCTACGAATATCCACAAGTCCTTCTCTGCAGGGCTGCTTTCAATCCATTCATGTCCTAATCTGTACTGATACTGGTGATTGCTCTAACCCGTGTGCAAGACCTTGCACTTGGCTTTGTTGAATTTCTTGAGGTTTACCTTGGCCCATTTCTCAAGTCTGTCAAGGTCCCCCTATATGGCATCCCTACTGTAAAGCCTATCACCTATATTTACATAATTATTCACATTAATTAAATGTTTTATGTCACAGATAATTGCAATTTATTTATTAGACCTGTAAGGATTTCTGCGAGGACCTTTCTTGTCCATAGTTTCATTAAAAGGCAATTATCTATTTCCATAGATGACTCTAGAGGAGCTGTATTCTCTTGTAGCATGCTAGTGTTTCTTCAGTATGACGGTTCCATAAGGTCTGCTTGGTGGTACTTTCCTTGTCACTATGACAAAACTTTTTCTAACAAACAGCCTGGGTAGCAGTGGTGGCTAATCACTGTCTATGCTTTCACTGGGCATTTTAGTGGCGTGAAATGACTGACTGTACATTGAATTGGTGACTTCCACACAAGGAGGGTGTAGTATTTTCCCATGAATGATTTTTTTATTGAACTGTGTTCTGTTATTCCTAGATGTCCTAGACCTGCAGCATCATCTTGAAAGTACTCTGTTGTGGTGTTGGAAAATCTGAAGCTGTCAACAGAGTGGAATTAGAAAGAGTGCATATGTAAATCTACATAATCCTTCAGAGGTTTTAGATGATCTCCAGTATTAATACACCACATGTTGTCACATCACTTGGACTAGCGACAGGCCAGTGGAAAGAGCAGGCTGGCAGTAGAGCTAGTCAGAGTTTTCCAGCAAAGCAAATGCTGATTTGTTTACCCTAAAAGGCTTCGTTTGAGACCTAGTTGGAACTAACATATGTCAATAGCATAAATTACGGCATGGCCTCACCTTTCCTTCAGTAATGTTCTGTGTGATTTCCTGCTGATTTCAGATTAATTTGTTGCCAAATAGTTAGCAGTGACGTCTGAGCTTCCTCTAAAATGAAAATTACTGATATGTAGACAAACATGTTAACTTGCCAAAACTCCTCACAGTTTCATTCATATATCCTGCAGAAACAAAAGAGCTTTATTGGCATCTCTTTCTCTGCATAATGCTTGGGGCAGGAATTCTGTTGTACTACTATTGACAAAAAAGTTGAAAATGATGTTATACTTTACTGCTTATCTATTTTGTGCCAAGGAATGTTTATGTGTCTAACTGCATCAGAACTTTTCAAAATCATAGAAGACATATTTAAAAAGTGGATTATTGTATTATCAGCTAATAATTAGGTAGTATGATCTGGTTTTGGCCAATTAGGCTGGGAGTGTTTTCATTTTCTAAGGCAATAGAAACTAGCTATAGAGCTTCATAATAAAGCAAATTAATTAATTTAATTAAAAAATTCTAAAATGAAACATGATTTTGAGTGGGTAAGTACCCATGCCAAATCGTGTCTTATAACAATAAAATCTCATTGAGCTGTTTGGCCAGATTATTCATATGGCTTCACGCTTTCCTACTTGCTGGCAAGCAACAGGCAAGCTTGGTTACTTTCAAACTTCTGCTATATGGAGAGATTGCCATTCAATTATAGAGAAACTCTGGTGTCGTGCCTACTTTTCTGTAGCATTTTTAAGCTTTTCATTTAAGATGAAAGCATGTGCTTTATATTTGTCTTTGAAGAGAAAATGCCAGAAAGGTGACAACACTCCTGCTGTTAAAATCTAGTGCAACGTCACAGAGCCTTCTTTATGCGTACTTGGTCCCAGGGGCTTACAAGCATGAACATGAATGAATGTGCTCAATCCTTGACTCATGGGGTAAATCTATCCAGAGACATCAGACCACTAAAATGAATCTGCAGGAGCAAAAGGTCTACCAGGTCACTGCAGCAGTTCAAAAGGTGCTGGTGAAAGTCCTAGTACACTTACACCGAACCCAGATATTACATAGTTACAATAATCTTATTATTTTCATTTGCAAATTCTCAGTGATTTAAATTCATTATCGAACAGACACTGTTCTACACTTTTTCTTGTGAGCTTGTCCCAGGTGCCTGATTGCAGTCATCAAACATACCATACTAAGTATTTATATAAATATATCATAAAATAATCAAATATGATGAGCTATTCCTTTTGTTCCTTTATGTTGATACACTTTTCACAAAATATTTAATATGCTTCTGAAAATGATGATGCCAGTGATAAAGCTAGTTTGCAGTTTCATAGATAATTTATGGAAGTTATAAAAAATGAACCAAATTGTCATAACAACATGACAATGTGAACATTCATGTTTACATAGTGTCCACATACAATACAAATACTGAATATTAATATGAAATGAGAATTTATAAAATTTGCAATAAACATAATGTAGAAAAAATAACAACTTGATACAATCTCTGCTTATATTGCAACCTATAAACAGATTTTACTTTATGAATGGCTTTGACATTTCGCTTAATGTCTATTGTTTTACATCTTTAACCACAAATCTTGGTATATTTTAAATGTAAATTAGATCATATCTATCCTGTTTCTCCTTTCAGGAAGGGAAGAAAGTCCATAGACAGCATTTTAAATGCACTTGGCACATATTCATCCCAAGGAGTGCAAGTAGCAAAAAATGTCTGGATCAGATTCTGCCACTTCTGTTCCCAGAAGGTAGCAATTTGTTTGTTCAGTAATTCTGTTAGCTTGCAGCAAACTGACACTCAGTAATCTTCCTAAATATAAGCATTTATTGCTGTTTTGAGATAATCTGATACATTCTCCTGGTGCAAGCAGATGGTACACAGGACCAATGGGAGACCCACAACTTCATGCTGCTCCTCTAGAGCAGCAGCTATGGCCAGGCAGGACACAGTAGAGTATCTCAAATAACACTTGATGCTTACTTTTCAGCAACCAGATCACACCTATATTGATACCCAGTAATATATCTCTTCTGAGGCCATCCTTTGCACAGGATCATTGCCTCAAAGTGGTGACAGAGGATGTAGTGTCTGTCTGCTATTTGTTTGTCCTGGTGGCTTCTCCGTGGTTCATTGATATCTGGAGAAACTGAATGAATCACGAGGTCTGTGCCTTTGTACCATGCTAATACCCTGAGAGTATCACAGTTATAATTATACTACTTGAACTGTGTTGATTTCAGTAGTCTATTAATTACACTACTAGCAACTGGGAATGAGGCCTGAGGTTTTCATTTTCCTAGCAGCTCCAAAGCCAGCTTTCTGTACTACCTTTTCCCAAGCAATGCCTTTAGGCATGTTGAACTGCAGATTTAGGTAGCAAATCAGGGATGTCACAGGCCGCTGTAGCTTTGGATCAAAATGTGAACGTGGTCCAGTACTAGATAACAGCTCATTGTTCACCTCAAAGGCTGGAGAGAAGGTAAATGTCACATTCTTTCGTGGCAGAATTGCTCTTGGTTGTCTCCATCTCTCTCTCTCTCTTTCTTTCTCTTCATTGACAGTGTAGGGACCCTGGACAGTTATAATCCTGAAGTTAGATACCCCAAAAATGTTTTTTAAATTTAGATGACAGAAAAGTAGTTCTTAATGACTTGGTTTCCCCATTATATTGATGAATTCATGTTACATAAATACTTGTTGCTGTCTCATTGAGGGCTAGTAAAGTGTACAAAAGTGAAAATGTGAAGTACTGTTTAAGAGCTTAGGCATTTCTATTATTACTACCAGGAATGTGAATCCTGGAATTTTTGAAATATAAATATTTCAGCTGGATGTTGTAACCCATGTCTTCTAAGGTGCACAGTGCACATGTTTTTTCATCACTTGGTTGGTAAAGCATCTGCATATTACCATGGCTGAGGGTATCATAAACGTAAGTGCTCTGTTCTAATATTAAAACTTGAAATATTATTCAAATACCACTAATCTCTAAAAATATTGCAGAGGAGCAAATGACTGATTTCAGTTATAGGGCAAAAAGGTCCCCTACTACTTAATTCTGTACTAGCAAATGAGACACTACTGAAATTTGATACTACTTTCAGAGTCCTTCACTGCGCGGTACCCAGGATGCTTATTTCCAAGGACAAACCCTATGCAACTTGCCTCAAAGGGAGAAAAGGTAAGTTTTTACCTTTGATAATTAATTTATATGCCTGAATTTCATCTTGCTTTTAGCCTAAGTGATGTTGCTCTTCACAGCTTATTATTACTTTTACCGTTCACCATGGAAAATCATATTACTTATTTTTATTTTTTTTTTATAAATATTGTCATGCACTATTCATGTCTATTTTAGAGAGCCTGGGCAAAAATGCACGTGATTAGACTTCCTTCTAATTTACAGAGGCTTTCTAAAGGCTGGAAAACTTTCAGGTGCAAATCAGACTATCTGCAGCAGTCTTCAGCTTATTTCTGTCTTGGCAAGTATGAACAGATCCATGGTAATCAATTCAAAAGGTATTAGGGCCATTATTGTAATTATCATGACACCTGGGTCCAAACTTGTGAAATAATTATTAAAGGCATCACCAGTGTGCAAAGGTTTCATTAATCATTGATTTTATATCAGCAAGTGTTTAACAGATTTTGTGACTCTTAATATGAAGCTGAGTGTCCGTTTCACTTTCAGGAACATTAAAAATGAGAATGAAAATAAAACCGCCCTGTTTTCATGGATGCTAATCAGGAGTAAAGAATTAAGGTGAAGATACTATTGTCCTTCTTAGCATTCCAGAGTTTGAAATCAGAGCTGACTTGTTTGAAAAATGTCAGTGTTATATATTGAAATAGCTTGCTGCCAAATAAAATATATGCAACAGGATTTATAGCGAGAGATTAAGGAAGGGACCTTGGAGTCTACTTTTTCTTTATGCTATATGTGTGCTTGATCCTTTTTATTTATTTATCATTGCAGCTGTGACCCTGAACCTCTGAAACTGAGCACGCACTAATCGCTATTCCTTCTTGTTGCCCCCACCATGGGGTTAGGGAAAGAAAGCAGAAATGGGAGTTCAGATTATTTTGCCACATTCTGTCCTACCGTAGCACCATGAGGCTTTGTTCTGGACACCTCTGTAATGGCTTTTGCTCCAGGGTAACCTGTCTTTCTGCACTGAGTGATTAGAAAAATTGGTTTCTAAGTTAAGCTTCGAATGCTAAGCAGTATGTATACCCCCTTCTTCTTCCCTTCTGCCTCCCTCATACGCTATTTTGTTCAATATGTTGCTGCATATGCTGTGGTTGGCCTAAAACTGATGTGTCCATTGATCTTCAGATGTGATGAATGGAATGATGATGATGAATGGGCATCCTACAGGGATTAAAATCATTACACCTGTGGAAGATCAAACCTATGTATGTCAGGGAACTGAGGTCTTTTAACATCTGTCTTCTACGCAGTCTTGACATGCAGAGCTACCTGCCTTGAGCAGTGGGCCACAGTCTTTTATTAGTTAACTCCCCTTCCACCTTTTTGATCATTTTGACCTATTATATGCCTAGTTAAAACCGGTTTCCTGCAGTTCCTGTAGCAGAGATCAAAAGGTGCATTTCATATCTTATGTGCCTATCAGTATCATCTCGAGCAGCAGCAGTCCTGAAGCCAAACAAGCTGATGTGCAGATCCCTACAGCTACAGTCACAGATTGTGCATTCTGGTAGAAGGCCAAAGAGATAGAGCTTTATAAGGATACTAGCTCACACCCCTGACCATTTGTTGTGCATGCAAGATACACAATGTCTTTAACCAGATCTTCCTTTGGCCATATCTACCAAAAGGAATGTGAGGCACAGATCTAAGGCTCAGCAGTTTTGGTGTCCCCGATTTAAGAGAGTGAATCTAAGAGTTAGGTAAAAAACCTTGTGAGTAAGGGATAATGGCAAGTAATGAGGTTCTAAAAACTGCAGGCTAGCCAGCAAAATTGTATAGAACAGGTTTTGCAGCAGTGACTGCAGAAATCAAACTCTGAAGAAAAAACAGCAGTAGTGAAATTGCTGTCTTGTAACTATTTTTAACTGAAGGTCTAAATAGAGATGGAAAATTAAAAAATAAAAAGTAAAAACTGTCCCCAAAGTGCCTAAATAAAAGCCATCCTTATTTTGTATCTTCTCAGAGGATGACATCTCTAGTTTCTTGACATCTCCCACTGTACCTTTTGCTTGTGCTTTTTTCTTTTTTTTTTCTTTTTTTTTGTCTTGTGCTTTTTTCTTTTTTTCCTTACCCATTTCCAGGTGGTTATTGTTGTTATTATTCCAGTTAACTTTACTTCTTTTCCAGTTTTTCCCTTCAGAGAAGCAATAAGGTGTGGGAGATATGTAGCCCAGCTGAAACTGATGGTGAGCTGAGTGTCATGGGAGAAAAGTGATCCTGTATGTACCAGCTACTTCGGTAGCAAAACATATCAATTGTCAAAAGGGAGAATAGGGGAGAAGAATTGAGTCAATGCCATAGAAAATGTGTGAATCTAAATGACTGTACATGTATATCAAATGGATTAAACTGTATAGCTCCCATGGGAATTGACAAAAGCCCTTGCACAAAGAGAAAGCTTTGTTCTTTCAACCATCTATGAAATAATAACCACTGTCTTTGATGAAATTTTGTAGCATTTCATCCATGTTGTCTCTATGTATGTATTTACCCAAGTATGAAATATATATGTATGAGTATATGTATATATACACACATATATGTATATACATACACATACATTCAAAAATGACCCTGAAGAGGGAGACAGTGGTCTAGATCCACCTATTCTTGTGGACTAGGTTCCAGCAAGTGTTTTAACCTCACCACCTAAGCTACTGTATATAGAGCCATCCTCTCTCCTGTCTGAAACCTCTTGAATAGATGTGGAAATCCTGGACAATATTAATGCAGTATTTTGATGACTAATGATATTTCTGATGAGAGAGGCAAAGAGATGACACTAGGACTCTTTTTGATGAAGCGATCTCCCTTTCTCCTCTCTGCATT
>VZSC01012003.1:210640-246572 GCA_013398225.1 Steatornis caripensis
TCCACCTGAACATGAGGAGGAACTTCTTTACTGTGAGGGTGCCAGAGCCCTGGAACAGGCTGCCCAGAGAGGTTGTGGAGTCTCCTTCTCTGGAGATATTCAAAACCCGCCTGGATGCATTCCTGTGCAACCTGCTCTAGGCTAACCTGCTTTAGCAGGGGGGTTGGACTAGATGATCTCTAGATGTCCCTTCCAACTCCTACCATTCTATGATTCTATGAGTTGCTGAGAGGGAAGGTGTACTTCAAATTATTTGTCCTAAAGTTATTTTAGAATACCCTTCTTTATTTATTCCACATTTATGTGAACAGTATAAATAAAAATAATTCATGGTGTTAGAAACTAAGCGTGGCTTACTGAAACTAATCAGAAGATAGGACTAAGGATAGAAAGAATTAAACGAGATGATATCTTTATCATATCTTCTTAATAAGTAATCTGCAAATCTAAATAGCTATTCATTTGCTATTATGTACCATGCAAAATGGCAGCAGTATCTACAGTGTATGGATTGCTAGTTGTAAGTTTACTAAAGCAGAGTGAGAAAATCCAGACAGGCTGTTTAACCTATTTGAGATTGTTTGCCTTGAAAAATGAAAGCTGAAACATTTTCCTACTTGGGGGAGGAGGTGGGGGTAAAAGAATTTAGAAAAATGTCCCACTAAAATAACAAGTTTGTTGACCCACTAGATGGAAAAAAAACCCATGTTTTCAAAAATGGAAATGCATAAAAATTGTACTATACAGGATCCAAATCAAAAGTAATTGAATGAAAATTACGAACATCAGAAAAATAATTCAATAAGATAGTCAAAGTATTTAACCTATCCAAAGCAGATATCCAAATGGATATGACACTATTTAGAAGTATCAATATGTAAATGTAAGGATGTGATAAAGTACATACTTTCACCAAATAGGAGTTCATAGTGAGGACAACAATGCCCCTTCTGAGTAGCATCTCTGTTGAAGGAAGTGACAGAAACTCATCAATGCGCATTTACAATAGCAGTGGATTGTACCATGCAAAGGAAAAGAAACGCCCATGACTAAGGAAGATAATTACATTAGACATTATGTTTGAGTACATCACATAGGCAAACAGTGAAGCAGTGGGAGTAATAAAGCTGAAGAACACCTACAAGAAGAGAATTCTAGCTACAATGATACTGTTTGGTTGCAAAACAGAATAAGGAGAATGAAAATGATGAAGCAAGCTTAAATGACTTGGTACTGCTGTTCAGGTAAATAATATCTTCCTGGATACAGTTTCTGGAAGAAATAATGCTAACTTTTACAGCTAACACTAGGACTGAATGAGTGACATTCCAGGGAAAAACTGTAGGAAAAGTCTACCTCTTTGCACAGCAGAAATATTGTCTTTATCCACAAGACTGGCAGGATATGGACAGCATCTGTTATACACAGTAGGTGAATAAAATGTTAAATGCAAAGAGAATAAAAAACATCCTAAGGTAAATTCTGTTAGCAAACCAATATTGAGATTTGATACTAGAATCCATAGAAAATCATTGCGCCCTGGAGAAAAATCAGAAATGACTTTTTGAAATGAGTCATGTAGTATCTATGAGATTGTTGCAGATTCAATACTGCTATGCATATGCAAACAATTCCGTATGTGACAGTGTCTTCCAAAGTCTGGAGAGAAGGAGAACATACTACGAAGCTCACAATCTTCCAATGGAGAAAAGAATAAATGGAGCAGCACAGTTCAGCAAAATCAGTAAAAAAAAAGGAAAGTCCAAACATGCATCAATGCTTGGGGAAAAAAACAACAAAACAAAACAAAACAAATCAAAACCAAAAACGAAAATCTGGAACCTGTCCACCTTGGATCCCACAGAGAAAATTTATTTACTGGTTGTGATGAGTCTGGAAAAAAAGGCCAGCAACTTAGATATTTTCAGCACTCCTTTCTGAAGATGGTGATTTATCACAAAAAAAGATACATGAAATGCAAATTAAAACTTGCAGAAAATTTATACAAGTCGTATTTGAATGCACACAATGTCAAAGAACTACATGAGAAAAACTCAGAAGAAATGGTGAGCTGTGGAGAGCACTCCCAGAGATGCAGGTATAATTAAATTGCAAAAATTTTGCCATAAGACATTAGGGGTGCCAAATGTTTAGACTGATTCTTATTCCTGGAAGAAAAATCCGTCAAGGTCTATTGAGCCCAGAGCTACCATCCATGGCTCAGTAAGTCCCAGTGCTGGGGGCTGGGAAGTACGAAAGTCTGCTTGCCCTGTTCTTATATTTTTCTCTAGGTGTTTGCTGTTGCACACTGTTGGAGATGGGAAACAGACCATTGGTCTGACCCCATTTGGCCCGTTTTCTGTGTACAGGTGGAGAGGATTAGAACCAATGCAAAAAATAGTTATTCTTTAATATTAAAATAAAGGTTTCTCATTGTCATTGAAAGTCAGAAATGTAATTAGATTTCATATACGTACACGGTAAATAGCAAGACCTCTAGTACTTTACAAAATCTTAGAGAGTATTCTGGACGAGGCTCCAGCTTCTGTACCACCGCAACTTCTGTACATGATCTTAAAGCCACAGAGAGAGGCAAGCTGAAGATGAACAGAAGTCATAAAAGAAAATCCTGCAGCGGGTCTTTTTTTCATGTAGTTTCACAGAAAGAGAACATTTACATCAAAATGGCTTGGAGAAATTACAGAACATGTTACCACAAACAAGATTTTTAGCAACTTTCTTAGAAAGCACCTAAGAATAATGCAGAAAAGCTTTCAAAAGACATGCTAAGGTTGACGTGTCTGTTACAGGTGTGACATCTTTGCCTTTATTTTGGACATAGACTTTTTTAAATAAAAAAGCAAAGTTGACATTGTGCTGAAGACAAACAAAAAGTACTTTCACAGAAAATCATGGCCACTCACAGTCTGTTTTGCTCACTGTCCAAAGTACATCCACGGTCCAAAGCACAACAGAAAAAAATGTACAAGTATTCAAGGAGAAGTTAGCCAAGAAAAATGAGGACAGTCAAAATATTTACTTCAGCTTTGTAAAGCGTGTAATCCTGCCTGCGGAAACCAATGCTTCATCTGAGCACGGACTGAGGAGCAGAAAGGTTGTATCAGTACTACCTGCAGAGTAGTCTGTTCCCATGTGCAGTTGCTAGGCACAGCCACTGTTATGGATAAACGGAAGACCAAAGTCATTCTAAGGTAGTATCTGCACTTCACTGAGTTTTTTCACGGAAATTTCTAGTATATCAAAGCAAAGTTCCAATAATTATTGGCGTGATAGCTGAACACGCAGCTGAATGGGTTGTATGAAACATGGACAGCAAGTGCACACCTGTTTGGCTAGATCCCCAAGGGACCACAGCCTGCAAGCAAGACCATCTCCAGTGGGTGACAACAGCATGTGAGAAAACAAACTGTTACTCTACAAATCCACGAACATACAATTATACTGGAGATAAAATACTTTCTAGTCAGGAGGCAGTATAAACATTAGAAGAAGCTACCGCTTACCTACAAGCATAAAGACTTGCTCTAGATATGGGTGAAAATTCAAGACCAAAGAGCGATAGTGCCACAACCGCTAAGATTTTTATCCAGACAGGCCAGAAAAGATGTCTCAAAGCTCCTTTTCACCACAGACAACAGCCCTGGCAATGCAGATAAATGGACTAAGTTCCTTGAAAAGAGGCACCCTGAAAGCGTGTTCTGTTCTTTCTCTTTTTACTCTCTTTTTCTTTTTGTACATTAGTGACCCACAAATAGTAAATAAATAGGGTGGAGACATGGGAAATTCTCGGTAGTTTACCCAAAGTTTTATGGACCGGGACTAATCTAGACAGAGACAATAACAGCATAGACCTATGTGCTGCAAAGATGTAGCTGACACACATGTATTTGCTATTGCCTTCATCCTCACCAGAAGAACCCAGTGCCTGGAAAAGATGATCCAGCAGAGGCAGGGTAGTTGGCTCAGGCTAAACTGAGTGAGAATTCTGTTTAGGTAAAGGATGAGAGTGTTTCAGGTTGCTTGGGAACCATTAGCTGCTAGAGAATCAGACCACACAACAGCACCAAACATTCAGGATAATAGGACTGGGGACAAGGTTAGCACACAATGAGGTTTTTCGTTGTCCTCTGAGGAAATTCTGGTATCTGCCCTCTGCTCATGAACAACCTTGTCTTGACTAGCCCAAGCTTTGTTTTTACAGGATTAAGTGAAAATCCCAAGAAAGGTGGAAACAACGTGGTCTGCAACAGCACACCTCAGAGCAGCAAACCACATGTGCAGACACATGTGCCCTTTTGTGTCAGAATTTGGGGGTCAGACACTATACTTTTCTCAAGGGTTCTCTATGAATTCCTCCATCACCCAAAGGTGTGCCAGCCTGGGATCTTCTCATTCCCCATCCCCTTCTCAGTTCAGCCTGCGTAGGAAGGAATCAAGAAACTGGAGTCTTGGACTGGATCTCAGTAGTCGAAAACTGAGGGTCTTTATGTAGAGCACAGTGAAATTCGGCATCAAAAACATGATTCTAAGTATTACGTAAGTGAAAATTTTAGAGGTTTACCTTCTAATACGAACAGATGTAAATCCAGAACTGCAGAAGGCATGTTTTAGAGAGGCAAGAATTTTATAAAGGTGAAGTAAGGAGCTGAGATGCAAAAGTTACATCAGAGAAAGGAAACAAAATGCAAAGGATTGAACTTTTCCTGTACTGAATTTGAATTAAACAGCAATGGCTATGTATTTTCAGATAAACTGTGCATATTTCACATTGCTGGAAATTGTGTGATTCCTGAAGAGTTAATAACAGATAGTGGATTGGAAGTAGTTTATTTCAGAAAGTCTTCTAGATACATCAGTTCAAGCTGCCATATCAAATTCATACCATTTACAGTTTATCACTCCATCTCTAAAAGTCTGTGAAGATAACAAAGCTCTTCATATTTAAAAACTCACATAAGATTCAAAAGATTGTTAGTGCTTGGTAGGGTTACAAGTGAAGTTAATTGAGAAATTAAAACATTGACAGCCAGGGAAAAGAAAAAAAAAAAAAGGAAAGATGCTTCAGTCATTCATTTGGCTGCCTTTAGCTAGAATACCATGATGCTTCTTAGAGTGCTCCATTAGTTTCGTCATCAGGAGTGAACTTTATGGAAGGAAGAATAAAATCTTCAGTGACAAATACCTAACAAGCTTCTGGAGCCAAAGAGCTGTGCCTGCCAGGGAACTAGAACAGAAAAGGAAAACAGGAAAAAAAAAAAAAAAAAAAAACAAGAAAGAAGGGAGGAGAAATTACAAGCAGGGAGCAGGGTTACCCATGTTGTAAAGGGAAGAGGACGCGAGACTGGAAACTGGAAGTGAGTGGCAGCCTGCCAAGGCAACAGTTATGCCATCTGCAGCAGGGTCAGAAGTCAGAGCCATCCTTGAAAGTAAGCCCCATGGAAGATATCTAAACAGAACCAAGGAGGGCATTCCCTCTGCTTCGTGAGGATATCCAGTATGCTGCTGACAGTATTCCTGCCAGGGCTGTGCGCAGGCACGGAGTACGGCGAGGACGCTGCTCTGCGGTGGAGAGGCTGCCCCTGCTCCCTCTCAGGGGGCACCGAACACGCGCTATGTGGGGTGCTACCGACAGGCCCCCGAGACGGGCTGGGGGCGGCTGCGGTCCCGGAACACCCTCTGCCCTCTGCTCTGGGATAAATTCGCTTCAATGTAGGTCTGAAAATGGGACAAAATGGCACCAGCATATGAAGGGGCTTGCTGGCAAGCACAGGGCAGCAGCAAAGGCAACCCAGCTACAAAAGGCATTGCCTGGAGGCCGAGGGAGGGCTGGGGCATCAGGGAACACCCTGCTTCGGTGGCGGCAGTGGGGCAGCTGTGCCACACATGGATCTGGGGCTTCTCTGTTTGTGGATGTGGCAGAGAAAGATTTGGGGATTCTGATTCTGAGCTATTGCCGGGTTTTACTTGAACTGATTTTACTTTCTCCCCCACCTCCAAAAGAACCACTGAAAAAAGGTGTAGCATCTAGCCAACAGTGGCCTGTGGTACGTGATCTGTGTCAAATGACAGAGACAGCGAGTAGAATCTAGTCTCACCAGGACTTCAGTTTATCATGCCTGGAAGCCAGCCCTTTGGAAATATTTTATCCTTTTTTCTTTTTTCTTTTTGTTTTCTTCCCCCTTACACCCCTTCCCATTTTTCTCTGTGTGTTTTTTTTTTCCTTAAGTACATAAATATTCCATCTTGTTCCAGTACAGTGTTATAGGAGGTATACGAGGAGGAGTCTTGAAACATTTCTGTTCTAATAATCTTCTTCCAGAGAGAAACAGGGCAAAAGGCTAGCGAGAAATTTATAGTCTAGCATGCAGTGTGTAATTACCATAACTTACAAAAAAAAAAAAAAAGAAATCCACATGTTGGTGTGTTTGATTTAATGCCATCAGAAGTGTAAGGTTACAGGAAATAAATGGCTAATTGGGTTAATTTAATAGCAGGTTAAATCTTTCTTTTATTTTGTGCTAAAGGAACATTAAAACGGTGCAGTTTTCAAGTGGTCTTGGAAAAGTAAAGTAGAGTTTCTTGATAAAAAAAAAATATAGTGTTCCTACTGCTAGGTTTATGGTGGGAGTTACTGGCATTCTTCCAGTTCACCACATGAAAATCTAAGCTGCCTGTATGAGTACAGAATTTAGTGTTGGGTCTTAAGGTTTTGGTTGGCATGTTGCCAAAGATGTTATGTATTTAGCTGGGAAAATTGCCTAGAAGTTAATTGAGAGGAAAACACTAATATACATCCTCCACTACCTTAAAAAATGCTATGGATATGCAATGTTGCTGATCCTTGATAAGAGATGAGTGTTTGCAGTAAAGAATTAGCTTACAATTGGTCTGAAAATTGGCTAGATTGAGTTTTTCAAGCCTCTCCATTCACTTCATTCACAAGTAGTGTTATTGTTTCCCCTCTCTCTTTAATCTTCCTGCTTGCAGTGTCCTTAGGCGGGCCAGCAGCGGGCCACAACGTGACCACAGTCCTCTTTGGAGAGGGCATTGCTGGGGCACAACAGCTTTGTGCCACCTCCAGGCACCAGGGGAAAGTAATTTTTCCCCTCTCCCCCCCAATTCCTCTACTTGTGACAGCCCCAAAGCTTACAGCGTGGCTGCTTGTCTTACTACCACCACCATCCAGTAAATCCTGGAAGCTCTGATTACAGGGTGGGCATTGGAGCTTAAACCACTTAAGAGCAGCAGATGATTCTTTATGGCTATGCAACCGGCCACACTGCACGCTATCACCTACCAGAGCATCTCAGAAGCACCGTGTGCCTTGAAAAGCCTCATTGCACTGAGAGCTCAGCAATTGAGCGGTATCGCCAGAAAAAATAGAGTTTTTTCATCTCAGAGAGTAAAACAATTATCTTTAAACTGCATGGAGCCAGTCTGCAGCAGCAGACCTTAAGTGGTTAATGACCACATCTGCAAGTAGGCTTCAGATCAGACAATAAGCTACCTTTTGGAGTAAGGAGGCTGGGACGCAAGAGGTACAGGAAAATAAAATTAGGAGCTATGCTGAAAGCAAATAAGGAAAAGGCTTTCTTCCAGTTGTGACCAGCTGTCTCCTTTTGTACACCCACTGGATGCTCCCGATGCACTGGGCTAGAAAAGACACGAGCAAAGTGGAAACAATGGCATTTCGCTACTGTATGAATTCCCTCTCCCTTCACTTAATCCTGTTCTTACTGGGGCCTTGTGCTGAAAGCTGATAATTTTGATGGCCCCTGAATAAAGCCGGTAGCTTGAATTCCTGCCACCAGCCCCTTTATAATGAATAGGGCTAATGAATGCTAGTAAGTGGTAGGAATCTGTGACCAGCTGCATCAAGGCAGGTAATACAGCTCAGATTTAATTGGGAGCAGGTATTGGAAGGCTGTATTACTTTAATTGGTGAGGGGGTTTTCTAAATGGAAAGGACAAAGTATAATGGACAAATTGTGCTGTACAATAGCACTTAAGCCGGGATTGTATGCATTCGTTAATCTGTTGAGGAATGAGGCAATTCTAAACAATTTTCTCAGTGAAACCAACTCCAGAAAGCTTGTCCCTTTTGTTCTCCCTTGGGAAAATGCAAGATTGAAACAGAAAATACCTTTACCGAGGCAATCATTTGCCACGTGTGGAAAGCGGATACAGCTGTAAACTATGAAAGAGGGATCTTTGTAGTACAATAAAGGATGGAAAAAGAGATAAAGCTGGGGATAAGAGTAGGCCTGTCACTGCATCCGAAGGAGGAATAAAGTGATGACATTTACAGTGACAGATGAGACTGTAAAGAGAACTCAGGACAATTTAGAGAGGGAAATTTGATATTTAAAAGAAAGGGCTCTGATAATTAAAAGTAGCATTACATTAAACTGTTACGCATGTCATTAGTGACAGAAGGGAACTGGTGCCTTTTGAAAAGTTAATGATTCGCACAGACCTGCTCTTGAAACTTTGTATGTAGTAAAGTTCACTTGAACACAGCATACTGTATGCAACACGGCATAAATTTTCTCTGTGTTTCACAGTGGGAAATAAGAAAGTTATATGATAATATGGAAGGTGTACTGTAAATACCATATGCCAATGTGTGTACAGTGTGGGTGTGTATGTGTAGAATCGTTGTATGCTGGAGGTCCAAGGTAGAGTTGAAAACCCAGCACATATAAATATTGTCAAAAATGCTCATTCTGTGGAATCCTTGGAAAAAGGCAGGGTGTCTTTTTCTCAAGGCACAGGTTCACACATTTTATTTTTGCCTTGTTTGTGTTTAGCTAGATCTGTTCAACCTAGTGTGCCTATGGCAACAGAAGATAGCTTAGAGAGTAACCTCTAAAGGTAGAGTGTATTTAAAGTGAAACAACACAGCACATACAGCCAATTTGTGTGAATGCTGCAGCTGTAATGAGTTAAGAGAGTATTTGTAACTGAGTTCTTCTAGCAGGGCTTTTGCTCCAGTATACTTCTTTACAGGTGGGAAAACAAGAAGGATTGTATGTCCTTCAGAGTTCATGTAGGCCGGGCAGTGGGAGGAGAAAAACAAAACGAAGCTGAAAGTGAGTGTTGAATGGGCTTTCCCAGGATCCCCAGGTGGGTTTCATGTATTACCTAATGCTGAAAATGAGACAGATTCAGCTTTCTGTACTGGTTGTAAAGGCCGAATTATCTTACACTTACTATTGTTCACGACTAAAAGTCAATACACAAAGCTGCAGCTTATTTCAGAAATACTTTGTCAGTAAGAACCTTTTTGTGTTCCTCAACACTTTTTCATTTTTACAGATAAGGGTAGAATTTGGTCTCAAGCTCACAATATTTATATATATGCATAAGGTAAATTCTAAATTAAAACTGACATGCAAGAATAACATTATTAATTCTAAAAAGGAGCATGAAATTAATACTTATCCATTTGTGTGAAGAAGGATCAAAAATGTTTTTTGCAGAAATCTGTGGTTAGCACTGTGTGAACTGTAGCAAAGTTTGTCTGAAAGCGGGTGAGGTACACAATAAAATAATCTATGACAGGAAAACAAAATGACATGCAGGACTACCTACGTGATGAGCTGTCATTTCCTTAGCTCCCTAAATAAGATGTTTGAACAGTGACAGGCACAGAAGAGTGCAGCTGGAAAATAACTTAGATTTAAAAATAAAACATTATTTATGGGATCTGAGCAGACTCCTTTGAAATCCTGAAAAGATGTACTGATCGATCACTAAAAGTGTCCTGAGATCAATTTTATGCAATAATCTCGTTTATTTGATATGGAGAAAATAAGGTAGCTTAATGTCACCTTGTCTCCTGTCATATAACTTGCGTTACCCCTGTAGCACATCTCTGTCCCTAATCATATGACATTAAAAAGCATTCAGGGGAACTTACTTCACAGAGGAAAAAGGAATTTCTTTCAAAAACACCTCTGTTCCTGATCTTTAGAAATAAACAGCCAGAAAGTGCAGTGATTTTAGTAGGCCGCTTGAAAGATTTTAAGGAATTTGGGACCACAAACCCTATGTAACTACCGATTATCTACTCTTTCTGAGGCTCAGAATAAATATCTAAACACAAAGAAACAAAAACCTTTAGCCTGAAAAGAAATAGTCCAATTTTATCGAAGTTTGGATAGCCTGCTTTCTCCATCTGTGCATGTGTTTGTATATATATTTACGTATGTGTTTGAAAGAAAAAAAAAACGTTTTGAGATGTGATGAGCTTTGAAGTTAGTTCTGCAAATAGTAGTCCTTTCACAAATCTTCATTATCTATATCTGCTTGCTACTGCTATTAACTTCTTATTCTTCGGGCTAGATCCTTGCATGCCCTGCATGACCTAAAGGAACCTTAAGGAAAACAAGAACCAACAATTAATTTACAAATTGAGAAAGGTCAGAGATCAGCGCGCCTTGGCACTGAAGTCCTTTAGAAGACGAGCATCTGTTATGTCCTACATTTCCTCATTAATGTGCCTGAATCGTGACTTTGAAAAGCCAATTCTGTGGTCTTTGGAGTTAAGAGTTCTCCCTGGCACCCAGCCTTCACCGCAAAGCTGGACTGCAGAGCTGCGCAGTGTCTCTGGCATGCAACAAAGCCACCACATTGTTTCAGAGTCTTTGAGCAGATGCTTTGTGGTAGTAATAGCTAGTTATTCCTCATCTGTGTTAGGTGAGGTTGGAAGAGAGGAACCAGCACTGAGCGGTTGCCTGTCCTCTCATAAGATCCCAAAACAGATGTTGCCACACTGCTCTGAGGCCCGTGAACGTCCACAGAGTTCTTCTGTTTCTAGAACACCTATGGTTTTCTGTGCAAATTGGCACACTGGGTTGCTTACTTGTGCTTGCTTGTCAAAGAAAAAAAATCTGTTCATTCATAAATTAAGTATTCTAAATATCTTCCTGAAATAGTATTCTTTATGAAAACTGTTTCACTGCCTGTGGGATTTGATGTAGGTAGGACTGAGAGGAGACACTGCCAGCGGTAATAACATGCGGTCTGTATGTTGGAAGAACTTAAGGACACAGTACAGTGCATACGCAGCTTAACGCCTTTTGTATCCTTGTGCTGCTGTTTTTGGAAAATGTAATGTGAGAGTTTGACCTCCTTCTTTTGACAGCTGCTCCTCAAAGATCAGACTACTGTCTGCCCCTTCCACTAGTAGCATGATTAAGTGACAGTGCGTAATTTCTGCGTACATGTTTAGCTGCAACTTCTGCAGCTGGGGCGGCAGCCTCCATGCAATTCCCATCATGTCTGAGTTGCACAGGGAGAAAGCCATGGGAACAAGGCAATGTGTGCTCTCAGCAGGATGCCAGTATCTCTGCTGAGTGATCCCAGCACAGCGAGAGAAGTGGAGTGCCCAAGCTGATACGTGGTGTGGCTCCCAGAGTCAGGTGTCCCCAAAGAAATACTGCACTGCACTGTCCCCAGGGTAAAAGTGTTTGCTAATGGCCCAGTTCACGTCAAGTGACTCTCTTTCTAAAGAAATGAAAGAAGGCTTCAGGTGCTAAAAGTTGTAGGAAAGAGGATGAATAAAATGTGAGAAACAAATGGAAGAGGAATCTATTGAATGTAAATCAGTCAATGGAATTTACACCCATGATTTTTCTCATTGCTACAGATCTTTGAGATTTTGCATCATTTGCATAATTTTGCATCAGGAAAGGCTTAAGATGGGTAGATGCCATTTCTATGTCCACATAAATAAAATTAGAACAAAGGGGAGGTCATGAGGTAATGTACAGTAGTTTATTCCTCTCTCTCCGTATTTTCTTGTAAGTGGCAGAGGTAGACTTTCACAACTTATTCTGATTACTTCTTTCCTGATTTCATACTTTCAAAATAAAACATAAAATAAAATACATTCAGCTTCCTGAGGTAGTTTTGGACAGAAAGAAATATCTTTGCTACTATAGAAATGAGTTTTCTTTGTCTTTGCAGATGTGTTGAGACCATTCGGCTATATTCAGTGTAAGTATGTAAACCATTCAGAAAATGTTATATTTTGTGCAACTGAAGTATGGCAAAAATGCAAAGGAGAATTCTTGTTTGGGAAAAATTCTTGTCCAAGAAGACAGTTGGAGGAAAAAATAGGCAAAATTTTATTCTACTTCAGCTCCAACAAGGGTAAAACTGAAGAAACTCTAGAGAAGTCAAAGGAGTTGTACGTAATATGCTCGGAGTTTATGAGAACTCAGTCAAAATTTCTACACTGGCAATTTTTTTACACTGCTTCAGTGTTTTTACTGGAATTTGGAAGTGTGGTTTCACACCTGATAGACCTATTAGCCCCCCACTCACCGTGCTTGAGCTACAAAAGCATGCAGCAATGAATGTGGAAAGGAGGACGAAATAAGCCTGAGTATGCCTGCAAACTGTACTTTGTAATTTACACTGGGGAGAAACTCGATTTACATGAATGAAAGCATATGGGCAGTTTGGCAAACTTACTGGGAACCGTTTACTTGTCAATACTACAAGGAAGTCTCTTAACAATTGACTTTCTTAGTAAATTTCTAGAGCTTCCTTGTTTTAACTTTAGCATGGGGTTTGGACTTTGGAATGATGTTCCCTTTTCAGTTATCACTATAACTGAATTCAGTTTCTCTCTTTTCTCATTCATTAACCTCCTTCCCAGAAGCAGAGGCATTCCAGACATAATACCATATAAAGCAACAGTGTAGACTTACTCTGCGCACTTGCACCTATGACCTGAGAAGTGTAAAGGTGAATACTACTTGAGAATCAAACTAAGTAAATGAATTTTGGAAACCTCTGGAGCCAAAATCTGCTGTGGGTATTTTGGTTATGCAATGAATGAGCATCTGTTGCCACGTGAAAGTTAATAGTCATGAAAATGTTGTCAACTTTGCTTCTAATGATATTGTAGTTGACATATTTAAACCACTTTAAGAGGTTTTTTCCTATCTGAGTTGGTATAAATTCCCTTCCTTCCTACCAGGAAATTATTGTTCTGATTTTAGTTTCAATTTCCATTTACAATAAGATAAACTTTTTAACTTTTTGACCAGCATAATTTATATCAGTTCCTGCCCGAGTTTCCTCAGTCTACCCATTGTTGATTTTTTTCATTAGAAGTGGGGGTTTTTTGGCCATCCATTATGATAATTTTCGAAGCTAACAGAATGATACCAGACTAGGAAAAAAAAAAAAGAAAAAAGAAAAAAAAAGAAAAGAAGATATCAGAAAATCACCCATCTCCAACTTCCAAACAAGTAAAGGTTTTTGTAAAACGATCCTAAGTACATCCCTCTAGACATGAAACACAGTACTTGAAGTCCTGAGCATGGACTGTCATAACTATCTGAGCATTTTGATACACTCAATCGCAGAATTAGCTTCAACATTTTCACTGTTTTGCTTCTTGCTCTTTCTTCCAATGTCTTGTAGCTTGGGGGAAAAACTTTATTTCTTTTCGTGGACCCTTATTAGTAGCAGCTGACCCTTCTTATTCACTTAGGTGGACAGAAAAGACTGGTATTAGAAGTTACTTAAATTTTAGTAGGCATGGAGATGGTCTGTTATTTGTCCTGTACTGAGGCATTCTGAAACCATTGCTCATTGGGAGTATTCAGCAACAACAAATACACTTCTTCAGGCAAAGGCATTAATCAGCAATGATCTTGCATCAGGACACTCCAGTCTTTTATGTGGCCAGCAGAGATTCCTATCACGAGGGACACTCAACTCTCCTCTTAGTGGTGAACCACATCAAAAAAGGGTGTCCACTTGGAGTGGGAGAGAAGATCATGCTTGCTGTATGCATTTTTCTCCTTTTCTTTTTCAGTTTTTGTTTCTTTCTTTCTCCTCAGGTTCCATTTAGATGTAATTTAAATGTGAAAGTTTGCCTGTTTAGAATCTTGCATGCTAGGTGGTTTTATTGGAGCTTGCATTGCAGTTAGTGGCCAGCTGCTGATGTTTAGCACCAAACACGAGTTTGTTTCAACTGGTGCTAGATACCTAACACTTCACTCTACTGGAAAGCACAATGCTATATACTCCAGTGCTGCATGGTTACATATCTATCTATCTACCACATTTCTTAGGGCAAAACTCACTGATGTTTTTCTCTAATGTGCTCATAATCCAAATACCATGTTTACTGTCAACAAGTCATCTGATTCAAGAACCTTAGACTTTTTGGGTTTGTTTTGTTTTAAGAGGAAGGTGAGAAGCAGCAACCTTCACATCTTAAAATCATTTATGCCTCTAGGGGGCCAGTCATTATCCTGCAGTAGGTATTTCAAGTTGGCAAATCAATGGAGAAGATCAGGGATGAAGATGAAAGACCCAGCTAGTCTTGACCCTTGCCCCTTCCTTTTTTTTTTTTTTTTAAGTGTCCTTCAGCGTTGATCATGCAAAGAGTTGTGCTTAGGCTTATTTTATCACCAGCCAAGACGGAGAAAACTCATTCTTCTTTTGAACTTATCCTTCTTTTCTCCAAAGGCTTTTTGAAGCAGCCTCAGGTTTAGGGCTAATGTTTTGTCTTTCTCTTGCTCAAGACTTTATTTTTTGCCTGAAGAATTTGTAAGAATACTTCGTTTTCTTTATGTTGTAATGACTGTCATGTAATGGCAATAATGACATATGTGGTCCAGCCTTACAGAACCAGGAAACAGAGTGCAGGTATGTCCTCATAAATTTTTTTGTTCTGAAACAGGGCTAAGTATGATGAACAAATAATTTACTTTGGGGATTGCTGGAGATGATTCCTTTAATGCAGAGATATAGTCTGCTTTATAGCAAACCATGGAGTGTGAAAGTGCGTTAGTGATTTGGAAGAGGAAGGCTTCTCCATATGGAAGTGGGCAAAGTTATTATTTCCATTGCTCTGTTAAGCAAATTGTAAAAGGTACAGTTTATTTTGTAATGAATGAAGGCTACCTGTTATTTTAATTATTGCTTCTATCAGTCAACCTTGTTGCAGTTGTTTATGTACAACAGCAAATCAGCATCATTTTGAGTGGGTAAAGGTAAGAACCAATTTAAATCCAATCTCTGTTTTTAAAATAAATTAGTACACATTATACTCACTGTGATATTCTGAAAAAATGTTTTAATGAGAGTGAGGAAGATCCCAAAATAAGATTTATGAAATGTTCAGGAAATATAAAATTACTAACAACAGTCTGTTGAAGACAGAGAGATATTTTAGTGCATCATTTGAAACTCCTTAAATTTGCCTGATTTTAAGAAGTATCCAATATTTCTTTGAAAATATAATGCCTTTCAAAGTGTCTCCTGTAAGCCATCAGATACTACATACCCTTATCTCCTCCACATGTCTGAAGTTATAGGCTGGAGAGGTTATATGGTTTTAGGTTATTTTAGTCATCAAAAATATAGTGACTCTTTTGACTTTTAAAACTAACATGGGTAAAGAAGTATCCATGCTTTCCAGGCTTAGTCCTCGTATTGTGGTTGAACATGGAGCGCCCTTTTGATATTATGAGGGAAAAGACTTTATTGTTTCCAATATTTGTTCCACTGAAGAAGGAAGCATTCTCTCATAATTAGTCCATTCCCTCCACACATGCTTTCTAAGCAGCGACCAACTCCTAATAGTGCAGTATTTAGACATATTCTTGATCATGTCTATTTTAGCATATGCTTTAACAAAACTGGTGGAATAGTAAGTTCCCAAAGTGTGTTAGACACATTTTTAGATTAATCCTTAGATTAAACCTCAAATGAGGTTTAATCAAATTCTAGATTCTTCATAGTTTGTAAAGATCTTAATTAATGAGACTTCCACCACTCTGTAGCTTGCTCCTCAAGTGATGTGACTTGATCTTTCTCTATTTGTACCAAAGCTGTACCTTGCCTCATCAGTTCTTAGTGTGGAAGGATGGGAGGAACACGGGAGGAAGGCTACTGAAGACTTGTGAGTCTCCCATCCCGGCATGTTTTCCCTGGTTGTCACCAAAATTTCTCCCTGTGTTCTTTAAAGATGAGCAGAAAGGATTTTGGCTGTAAAATCAAACCCCAAACCCCATATTTCTGCATTACATCCAAGTACATTCCTTTAGTGTGGTAGGAGCTGCAGCAGTTAAAGTCTGAATTAAGAAATGTTGATGGGGATTAGGGTTACCTCAAACCTAATCATCTTGAAAAATGACCTTCTGGGAACTGCTTCAGTTTTGGAGATAACCATGGTATCTTACTTATTCCCAAGTGTGATGAGCCCAACCTGGCAGTCAAGCCTGCCACAGTTGCTTGCTTCAGGAGACATTCAAGCGACATATTAGTGGCCTCTCTTTGATAGATCCCTTTTCTAATCATATTTGATCTTGTGTTAACATGTGAGGACTGTTTATAGACCTTGAATGTGTAACTAATTGCTTATGTTATTATCAAGATAGTCTGAGGTTTTTCAACTGAAGTTATTGAAATGTGAGTCGATGCCCTATTGTTGGTGATACTGGAAGACAACATTTGACAAATACTGTAAAAACAAATCAAAGCAAATTTGTGTCTGTTTTGGGTATTTTAAAGGCTGTTTCCTTACATTTGTTTCTATATTTTCATATACTTCCCAACAGAGATCTGTGTAGCTACTTACATTCGTATTTTTCTATTCCTTTTCGATTAATCTAAGGATTAAGTGTTTTATTGATTCAACTTGGCAACCTTTGGTTCTTGGTGGAATTCCTTGAAAAAAACCCACAAACAGCCCCTTCTCATGTTTGAGCACCGTGGGTACCAACTCTTTCTTTCAGTCTCATTGCTACAGAAGACCTCCTGATGCAAGTATTTCATTGTCACCTCTGAAATGTAGTTACAGCGTCGGAAAATGTGGAGGCAGCATTGTCCCATTGAAGAACGAAAGCAGCTAGATCACTGCTTTAGTCCACTGCTTTACACTTAAAGAATAGCCTTTACTGCTACTTCCACACCTTTGTTCCCTCATGTATGAGACTGAAATAGATAAAGTTTGTTTTGTCAGTTTTCTACTTTTCCTGTGTTTCTTTCTTTCTTTAGTGCTCAGCACACATAATCTTTTACAATGGGAAGTTCAGTGATTCATTTTTGTAACTCCACGCTAATTCCCATGAGCTTGTTGGCCAAAGACTTTTCCTAATAATGCCATACGAACTTCATCTTCAGCTATCAATCAGGAGGGTTTTCAAAATCTAGCAGCAGAAACAATTATGTTAATAAAGCATATTTACCTTTAAGACATGATAAGTACTTTATGATCAGGGAATGGGAGGATTTTATCACTGAGACTGAATTGTTGAGCACAGCAGTATTACTAGTTAAGAGGTAAAATTGATCTGGAAAAAATAAATAGTTTGCATTATCAGTTGCTTCTCTGTCAACCTTCTATCTCTCTTGATCAAGAAATGAAGTCCTTGGAAAATGAATATACAAAACAAATGTCTGCTGTACAGCAAGATGTTCTTTAATTTACTTCCTTTTGTTTTAAAATGATGTCTGTTTAGCACATTGGTTTAGATATGATTTAAAGCAGTTGACATGACAGATTGAAAACTTAAAATGTAGCATGAATAATACACAGTAAATTTATGTTGGGATGTTTTTATTCACCAGGGAGCCCTGAATAAGTTAGCAGCACTTGCAGCCACAACTTGTATACAAGGGAATAATTTTTATTTATTCCATTCTTCCAGGGAGTTAACTGATGTGTGCATATGTATATATGTATACACACACGTATGCATGTATGTGTGTGTATATAAATGCATAATATATACGTATATGCATATAATCACTGAGATTCACACACACACACAATCCATGCAGTTTATTAACAGTTAGCATATAATCTCTGAATGGAGCTCACTGCAATTTCAGATGTGCCCTGCTAGGAGCTAATGAGTAAACTCCTGCCTAATATTGACAATTAATCAGGCATAAAAGCAGCTAGGATCAGGACCCATTGCCAAGCATAGAAGACTCATACAGACTTCAATGAAACATGATATGTGAACAAATTTGTCTAATTGTATATCAGTCCTATGAACAAATTCCCACCAAAACACTTAATTATCTACAGTACAGAAGCAATGCATTCGTCTCAGAATCTGTTAGTGGCTTTTTGGTTTGTTGTAAGTCATTTACCGTAACTAATAAATTGAAGGAAGTATTATTATGTTTTCTTGCCAGTGTTCCTGTTTTAATTGGTCTTGTATACTTGAGCCAGTATCTATGCATTGGCTAGAGTAATCGAGTAATGGTTACACAATAAAAAGTGATCACTCTTGGCTGAATACTTTTCTTCTGTTGGGGAGGGAAGATTTGGTTTCAACCTGATAAAAGTAATCTCAGAAGTCCAAAAAACAGTGCAACAGAAGGGTCACCCTTGCAGTCTATAGCTAAAGAATAAAAAACATTATTGCTGTTATGGAAAACGTGCGTTTGCTTAGATTCTAGGTGCTTAATACTGATAATATATCTGGTATACGACTTTTTTTCTTCTCGAATAAAAACTGTCTACCCCTTTCTAGTTTAAAATCATGGTAGAGGCTTTTTTGGCAACATCAATAGAAAGCCTGTTATGACACACAACAGAAAATCACTTGAAAAAGTATTGCTGTTACTTACTACAGAAGAATGATTTGTGCAAAGATAAGATGCTTTGGCCTTGAGACACACACAAGTAAATTGGGTAGTTTTCCTAAGAAGCATTCTTGTTGAACTGTTTTTCTTTTCCTTTTCAGTTGACAATATGGATCTGTAGTACATTGTTGGATCTGCTGTGTGATAGCACAACAAAGCCTATGTTCTGCTCTCAGCAGTGCTATTTATACATTGTAACATTTTTCAAAGTACCACTTTGGTGTTCTTCCACTGTTTTTTAAAAAAGACAAGATAACCTGCCCCCAAAACAGCTAAATAAATAAATAAAAGCATCTGTAAGTCAGATTCAAGTCTGGATATTTCACTGACAGTGAAGCCCCCTTTTCAGTTTATTTACGGATGACAAGCTGCATTTTACAAGTGATGTAATATGAGTCAGAGTCCACTGCTGACAATTGGAGAAGGCAAGGGCTGCTCAAATCTTTTCTTTAGCCTAATACTTTGAATAGACAGCAAGGACTGTCTCTGGCATTGGGCTGAGGATCCATTACGAGTAGCTGTCATCCAAAAATCCCCACAGCAGAGAGGGCACAAGCTGCAGTCTCAAGTGGAAGGCAAGAGCAGTGAAGGAAGCAGGCTAAGCATCTACTCATTTTCATTTGAAGATGTCTCATAGTAAGAAAGCTCAGTATCACTGCTGAGCTTTCGTACTGAAGTGTATCTTCATGTGGTCTCCGGGAGAGACCCTTCTGTCCTGGATGCCAATCAGTTGAGCTCAGCCAGAAGCTGAAGTGACACTTACTCATTGCTGGAAATCAGGGAAAGAAGCAGGAAGGGATTTATGCTAGGCAACAGCGCAAGGCTTAACTCATCTTTAGATGGCAAAGCAAAGAGGAAAAAAAGATTGTTTAAAAATTTAATACTGCTATATTTTGGAATACACACGTCCCCAGAAATAAAACAAGACTAATCACGATTTTCCCTTATACTCAGAATTCACATTTTCATGGTCAACACTACACTGTTTTAATATTAACCATTTTGTGAGAGTGTGTTCTGTGTCTGTGCATGTCCACACCTCAGCTAAAAATGAAGAAATATGGTGGCCACTTGTTAAATGCCGAATGTCCCTTATGATTACAGTGCACAGTGGGATTACAAATCAGGAAGAAATACAGTCAATAAGTGGTATTTTGGGGATGAAGGGTTATTATTTTCAGGTGTTCTAATAAGCAAGGACAAGAAGAGAACAGAAAAAAGAAAGTAAGAAAGAAAGAAGGTGCAAGTCTTCATTAATTGCCCGCTGCTTCCTTTAGCATCCCAGTGTCCTGATAAAATGGCTGGATAGCCCCTGTGGCTCCAATACAGGTAACATGCTTTTTCACAGTGCAGAACAAATATTATTCTGAATAGGCAGAGCAAATAAATCCACATGAAAGACATTATATTCTTGGATATAAACTAAGGAATGTGTTTAATCTTTCTATCTAAGACATCCTTCTCATTTTCTATAGGTCAATAATTTCCTCTTCCCTTTTTGAAACATTGTTTTGTCTAATCATAATCAAAGGAAAATATATTGAACAGCTGTAGTGTCATAGATCTGATTTTCTCTTAATTCACAGTAAATCAGTAGTTTCATGGATAATTTGCTATACTCAAAGCATCCAGACTTGAAAATACAGCCATCATAGAAAATGTTCTGCTGTAAGGAACAGGAGGAACAGCTCTTTGCTAAAATCATACATAGCACCTTTAACTTCTTCCTTTTCCTCGTATCTTTTCTAAATAGGGCCTTTAGAACTAGTGGTAACTCTCAGAACAGTAAAGATTATTGCTTTCTCACCATTACAGATCTTTCCTCAACAAAACCGCATTCTTACAACTAAGAGTCAAGATGAGACTGTGCTGCGCTCAGGATCAGGGGCAGCACACCGAGGGAAAAGGTTGCTGAAACTTTGCTTGCTCTCTCCTTTATTTCCCCTGCAGTTCATGCTACTGTGCTGGAAGTTTTCAACATGGGTCGCAGGACTACACAGCATTCTTACTTCGAAAGGGATATCTGCCTTTGCCCAGCTTCAGATAGCTCAATTTTCCTACATACTCCCCCTCTTACCTGTTGTTATACATGAATTTGAGGCATGTTTTGGAGTACTCTCAATGAAAAATATCCAAAGCATTACCATAACACATACAGTGCAATCAAAAGAGAAAAGACCCATGAGTGTGCATATGTGTATATATATCTATCTATCTCTACACATAAATATATAATTATTTATAATAATAAATACATAAATATATATATATGAATACATATATCAAGTTGACATCTCAAGATAGCATAGAATGCTTTTGTTAATTTCTGGCTGTTTATTTTTTGCATGTTTTTAATTATAAAATGCTTAATAATAAAATTTAATTATAAAATGTTCATTGACTATCCTTCTGTTCATGTTTACGCCTGAGACAGACCCACTTGGACAAAGGAATTATGTCAGAGAAGGGCATCCACGTCACAGCAGCCTGTGGGGGAGGAACCAGTTGCCAAGGGAGTAGGTGAAATCACAGGGGGGGCAGATCAGATCCCTCAGTGCTTGGGACACAGAGCTGCATGATGCTCCTGGGAGAGCAGTCCTCAACACAAAGTCTGTCTTGAAGAGTCAAATATACTTAGCAGTCAAAAGTAAACTTTTGAAAAAAAAAAAAGATTTTTTATTTTTTACTTTTCTGTTGAAAAATTAATTGAAAAAATCAGGGAAGCAATTGTTATGTCAGAACTGTTTATGTTTCAAAATATATTTGCCAAGTGGAGTGAGGCTGAGCTGTTTGTGAGCCTCGCCTCCAGGCTCTGTCAACTGTCCTGTATACTGATCTAGAATTACAGGTGAAGGCTGGAGACAGAGATAGAGAGTGCCTACCTTGACCAGCTGACAGATTTGTGACAGCTATAAACTTAGGCCAACTGTTAAGTCACCTAGTACATTATGCTTTTTTGCCTCTATGCACTGGAGACACTCAACTTTAACTTCCTTGGTTCTGCCTAAACCCATCGGCATTTGGAGGTGGGGATATGCTCATATTGCTTTTCCCATGGTTAGTCAATACAAAGTACAACTGCTCCTGCTAATTTTCCCTTGAAGAGCAACTGAACCAGCATCTGGTTGAGGCATCCACTGACACACCAAGCCTCATTTTAAAGGCAACAAAAAATAAGCCATGAAGGTAGTGCTTAAGTGAAGTGACAAAACATTGAGATGGTATCACGGTTTAAAGCTGGGCTGGCTATTAAACAAACGACAGACACTCTTTGTTAACCCTCTCCCTCCCCAAAAGGGGGGAAGAGAGAAAAGGGAAAGAGACTTACTGGTTGGAAAAGTTAAAACAGCTTTAATCTAACTACAATAATAGTGTATTATAATAATAGGAAAAATAATAATGAAATATATACATATATACAAATATGTACAAAACCAATATCGAGCTCCCCCCTGACCGATGACGAATATGTCAACTGGATGCTGCAGGGCACCTGGAGAAAGTCCCGGACTGTACACATCAGCAGGCAGGAGCTGGATTCAGGAATGCACGGATCAGGATCGAAGGCAGAAGAATCAGACAGAGTCCTCCTCGGACACCAGCTGTGGAAGAAAAGAGCGTGACCCTCGTGGTCCCTCAGCTTTATACCGAGTATGATGCGTATGGGATGGAATACTCCCTTTGGTCAGGTTTGGGTCACCTGTCTGACCCGCTCCTCCCCACCGCAGGGTCTCAGGGGTGACCGCTTCTCTGCTCTTTCATTTCCAGCGCATAAGAAAGTTAATAGAAGTAAGCAACGACCTTGGTCTCCATAGGGATAACTATAAGCAAGAGCCTTACTGCATACCGTTCCTACTCATATTCCAGCACTACCTATAAACACCGAGCCTTATCACTGCTAGAAGCAGCTACTGTCTGGAAAAACATGCTGCTCATTTCAGAGAGCACAGCTCCTCAGAAGAGGCTTAATTAAAAAGTAAAGTTAAAAAGTAAAGTTACAAAAAGAAAATTGGTTCTGTTCTAGCCCAAACCAGGACAGATGGCTACAGTTTGATGGATACAAAAGTTCTTGAACTCTGAAAGGGAAAATAGTTTCCCTCCAGACTATTAAGCTTCTCTGGAGAACTCGCTGTAGTAAAAAACTTTTATACAAGGAACGCAATGTGTCTGTTCCTCCAGAAAGCCTTGAAGTGCAGTTCTAACTGGGAGTTTGTAATAAAAATGTAAGTAGTCATGGGATTAGAGGCAAAATTCCTTCATGAGTTTCAACCTGGTTAAAAGAGAGAAAAAATTAAGCATAAAAAACCCTGGTTAACTTTCAAGGTGAACGGAGGACTTAGAACTAAACCTTGTTCCTGAAGACTATTTTCCTTTGAGCTGATTCTGTAGTACATGGCCTTGAATGGCACTGCATGTGTTTACAGTGTTATGTATATATCATGTGCTGTTTTACTTCGAATAATATGTACCTTCCTAGAATATGATGCTGTTAACAACCATTCAGGAAGAACTTAGTCAAATTGCTGATGTAATCACAAAGCACTGAAGAATTTCTCAGAAACATCCATGAAATTCCCACATTTTGGAAGTTTCAGAAGATGGTTACAAACAGCGTGGTGCTGTTCGTGCAAATATTCAAAATTTTAAAGGCCAAAAGTAAAGTGTAGGAAGGAAGATGTAAACTGTACAGAAGACAGCATAAAACTGTGCTTAGGTCCTGAATGAGGCTATGGAATAGAAGTTATGAAAAGTTTGTAAAGGTACATTGTAGCTTTTGTTTGACCAGCTGATAGAGTTGGAAGAAGCAGTCAAACTTTTAGATGTACAAGACATTTCTCAAGCCCAAAGTAGAAAAAAATAGAACTTCATATAACACAGTTACAATTAATTTAAAGTAAAAAGTAAATTTCACTATTTATGTGCCTCAACAGATGATACTGAGACAGAAGGTATGAAGAGAAACAATTTGTATTAGCATTCATTGCAGTAAAATATCATTTTTTGCTCCCAACTTAGAATTATCAAGGAATGTATTACAGGTCTCAGAAACGTCATTTGTCATTACATATCTACCTTTTCATATGATAAATAACTTCTTAAAAATTGATATGTTATGCTTGCAAATATCTTTAAAATCCCCTTCAAACATTTCTTCTATATAGTGAAGATAAAGGAGAAACTTGATTTTGATATTTTCTTGCTTTTAAATGTCATACAGAAATACGTGTATTTATTTGTTTCATGGTTTAAACATGTATAAGCTTTACATTTTCTTTTAACGAGGGCATTAAAAGCAAAAATGGCATGTTTGTGCAATGTTGCTGCCACAGAACTAGAAAAGGCAAAGAGTACAAAATTTAAGATTTCTGCCGGTGATAACTCGAGTGTTTTGGTAATTTGGATGAGAGGATTGCTAACTTTCAGTGTAGCAATACAGTGGCTAAAGGCAGATGGGTGCCGCATTGGCCCAAACGGACTATGAAAGTCACCACTCCAAGTGCACAAGAAAAGCCAGGTGAACTTCAGGTAAATGAAACCTCAGCTGCCAGCAAACAGAGCCCATCTGAATTTGCCAAGCACTGGAAGTGAGTGACTAACTAATTGGAAAATATTTCAGCAAGGAGCAGGGATAAAGGGAAGTTCTTGAACAGCAAAAACAAGTCACTGAAGTATCCTTTGAAACACTCTAGTGAGGTCCTCCCTCCCCACCAAACTCAATTGCATGCAACGTAATGGTATAACCATGAATCTGAATTTTGGAGTATTTATCGGAAAGGTTATTTGATGCTGTGATATATTCTTAATTTTCTTTAGAAAATTGCAATTGACTAGAGCTAATTCCACTTAAAGTGATGTGAATTCAACTTTAATTGAAGAAATGTTCCAACAACATCTATTAATAGCAGAAGATTCAATAAATACGTCTGTAGCTCACCCAATTGTAACAGAAGCTGTATTTAAGTCATTCCATTCTCTTTCCAAGGAAAGCACAAAGAATTTTTTAATAAGATTTCTTCAAGTCAAAATAGAAGCTCCTGCAACTTATCATTTGGTGAAGCAACTGTCCATGACCTTGTTTTGTCTTTGTTAATGCGGGTTATACATTTAAAGTGTCTGGGTTCAATTGCTCAACAAGTTCTAACGAAACACATGGGAGGGGACTGGAGAGAATCTATTTTTCCCCCGAAGTTCATTCAGTTAAAGCTGGCAGCAACAAACTTCCTTGCCCCCTCTTTAGAAATATAAATCACCTTTGGGTTGAGAAAAAGAATCTAAAATTCCAGACCCTGAGGAACTGATAGAGAAAACTCAGAACTACTGAAATAGGTGATAAAACCAACATTTTCCAAGTCTTCCAGAACTAGTGAAAAAAAATCTGCGTCTATATAAAAAAAAAATTATAAAAACATATCCAAATAACCATGTCAAATATAGTTTCTCATTAGCCTTGTATAGGTAAAAATGTTTAGCAACACTAAACAATACGGTATTCAAAATATAGAACATCAAGTTTAATGCAGATTAATTTTTAACAAGAATTCCTATGCAGTAGGCAGATAGTTCCCACATTCCATTGTGATTGACAAGCCTGACATATGGAATAGTTCACAAATTCCCAGGTGACTGACAGATGGAGAATAGAAAGGCGGATAAAGTTGCCTAGAGAGCTGAGGACGATTTCATATTCAGCGGTTTTGATCAAAAGGATTCCAGATCTCACACTAAATTTAGCACCGCTGGCAATTAGTGCATGATTTATTCAGTCCTTTCATTTGCTGGTTGACAAATGGAAAACAAGCACAAAATTAAAAATAAGTTTATTTCCAGCATTTCAGATATTTAAAATGTGTGTGTCTTTGTTTGCACATAAATTAACATGAGATGAATTTATAGTGAGATTAAATCTGAAATGGAGATGCAAGCAATAAATAAGAGCTTTTTTATGTATCTTTCGGGCAGAACAGGTGTTTGAATTAAGAAATACTAATATGTTTAGCAGCATGACTCCACCTTTAGCATTAGGGAGTTGATGCTTCCCTAAATTTAGAATAATCTTTCCACAATTTCAGATTCTTTCATAAGCTTCCAGCATAGGTGACCATCTGTAAGTCAATGCTAATGCTTTTTAGACCAATAATAATAAAGAAAAGCTATCCCCTTGTTTTCTGAACACCACTGAAGAACTGCATTTTTCCTACTGATGTGTCTGCATAATTCTTACAAGTGGCAGTTAAACACAAACACAGAGCATGGGAATCCTCCCAGCAGTGGATAGCATCACTGTTTTATGAAAAATATAGAAGAAACACTTCCGATCTGTGACTAAAAGTTATTGAAAATAAAATTCCTGTTTCTCATCCATTCTCATTCGTTGGGTTGAAGAGACACTCAATCCAAAATAACGAGTTCATGTGAACCCTTTGGACAGAATATGGCAATATCTCATCCAAAACTGGAGAGCATAGCATGGCACAACCGCTTCTGGGGGAATCAACCAGCCAGGAAATTTCAGGTACATACTTCCAATGCAGAGAAAAAATTTATCGTATAGTATGAAGAATGATAAAAAATGTTCATTTCTAAATCTAACCATGAATTTAGTGTGAGCTTGTGCACATCTTCCAAGGGATAATGTAGGCAGTGTAAAGCTCTGGGTATATCTTTTAAACACCCAAGTACAGTTCTGAATGACTTGTGGAAAATACCATAATTTGCAGCCTGTAAGGTTGTAAGCCTGCAAGCCTGCAAAAGGTCCTCTTTTGCAACAAATAAAGAGATATTAAGCTGATCTGAATAGAAAAAAAAAGTGTCACTGTTCTTAGCCGAAAGGTGCAGACTACTGATGGTAAATGTTTTAAATCCTGAGAGACAGAGGATCTTGTTATGAATTGGGAATAAATCCTGCATACTACCATTTAAAATTATTACCTACCTATAACTGAAATTATTTTAAATTCTTTTTGTTGCTTCAGAAAAGTGGAAATAATAACAGAGATGCAGTGTAACTCTGGATTTACACCTATCTTCTAAGAAAAAAAATGTGTTTCCGAAGTCTCCATGAAGTTTCAGCCCAATTTCCAGCTCATGACTTTAGCAAGTCAATGAGTTAGCGTAACACCAGCACAGCACAGTCCAGCCTGAGGAGCCCAGCACACTTTGCAGTTCCCTGCGCTCTGTTTCCTCTCTTCGCAGGGCCCTGCGGTTTAATATTGCCATTTTCTCCTCCTCTACATATCTTTCCGTTGCTCCCAGCAGCCACCCAAAGTAATTCCCAGACAAGTAGCCTCAGAGCAGTTATGTTTTTATTTTCTTTCATACAATCCCCCCTCCTCTCCCCGCTGAACTACAACAAAATGAAATCATTGTCTCTCCACAAATGTGAGTCCCTCAGACTTTTCTGCATCTTTGAAAGACAATAATCAAACCTACCGCCCCTTCCCTTACACTTCTTTTTACATTTAAGAAGAAAAAACCAAACCAAAGCAAAACAACTGTTACTTTTCCAGTATCTACAGCTGTGTGCTCTAGATGGCAACATTTGGGTAAATATATAAGTATCTGTATTCCTTGGGAGAAGAGACGGATGAGGGCAAGAAGACCCCACCGAGAAAATACGTATACTGGATTATCCTTAGGGAATCTAGGAAAAGAGACTTTGTGTCTGCTCATTTCAGTTATGGCTTTTCCCCTGTCTTCTCCAAATCATTTGAAGACGGAACATTTGATTCACTGAATCACTGGGGTTTCCACGTCTCTAAAACTTTCGCTTGGTCCAAAATAGTTGTCTCCTCCTTAGGGTTGGGAGAGGAGGTGGCAGGACTGAAAAGGGAAGCACCACATGCTCGCAAAAACCTTCTGGGAGCCTAAGAGCCTGGCAAATCTGGCCCATTTGTGATCGGTAAAGAGCAGAGCTGCACCGTTGTTCTTTCCTCTGTTACACCTAAGCAGTTACCCTCTCAAAAAACTGAAAACTTCTTCTATCTTGGACACAACCACGAAGTTACCATTGTGTAGCAGGCTCTAAGTGAATACTAGCTTAGTGGGCTTTTTTCAATACATGCCTGTTTTGCCCCATTCAGTTTTTCTTCATATCCTTCTTAGTTTTTTTCTCTCTTTCTGACAGACAGGAAGATGATGCTTAGTGGTTTCCAGTAAGGCAACATCTCCTTTTATTTGTAGCTACACAGACTAAAGACACGCATTTAAAACATAATGTGAAATTCTGTAAATCCAAATTATGCCAAGCAGGTTGGATCGAGTCCAGACACTGGATTTTTTATGCATCTGTCCTGTGGTTACCAGCGCTTCAAAGTTCTTCATTATTCTGTGACGAGTATTACTGCTCGCTTCGTACTAATATGCTAGGAAGGGAGTTTTGCTGAACTGGAAATGGAGTTAATTCAGTGCCAAACAAGCTCATCCTTTCTTTGTTGCCACCATCATTATGAGTGGTCTCAGTGGCACTAAGGAGTTCTCGACATCTGCATTATGGTATTTCTTCTGTATGTTCTTCGTAAAGTAGATTTTAAACCTTTGAGTTAAAGATCTTTCTTGTTCTCCTTTTACTGGTGATGCCCTACACCTACTGAGAGTATGCCCCCACCAGAGCCGGCTGAGTAGTACTAGAGGAATCAAAGAGGCAAAAAAGTTTTTTGTCTCCTTGTGAGTTACTTTCCCTGCACGCTACTGATTACTGATAATGAATTCTACAGTTTTTCCTCTGTAGTTCAGATGGTTCATTTGGTGAATTGTTTACTACGTTTACGGTTTTCACATTTCTTTGCCATGACTGGATGACTAAACTTTTAAATAGGAGACTAGGAGAATAATGAAGAGTATGACTACACTGGTAGCAAAAGAATCAGATTTGAGTCACATCTTCATGAATCTGTCTTTCATTATTTGACCAGCTGGAGTTTATATCCACCACTATTTTAGCCTCTGCTGATTTTTCACTTCATCATAATGTTTTGGTTAAATTCAAGAATCCACTTTCTGGGCCAGATTCTGCTTTCAACCACGTTAAATTATATCTAGAACCTCACTGAAAGCCAGTAAAACTATTTTTATTTATTCCAGGGTAAAAGAAAACGGAGTCTGACCCCTCTGCATGTGCTGCTATGTCCGTTATATCCATCTTTACAATCTCTGTATTTGTTTACAGACACTTTACAATTTTTCCTAAGAGCCCTCATCACTTGCTTCGTGTGTGTGTTGTAAGGAAGGAGAGAAGGGTACTTGCCTGATTTTTTTTCTTAGCCCTTTTATTTTTCTCTCCAGACACTATATCATGTGTTTAACTACTTAATATTATTTACTCCCTGTCCACCCATCTGTTTATTTTAGTTGCTTCTTCCTCTTGGCTGGCTTCTGTATAGACTCTCCCCATATGCCTGCTAGGAATATGAATGAATATGATTAACAAGCACCGAAATGCACAAATAAGATCCTACTTGAAACTCTGTTTCAGGATCTGTGTATCATGGATATTTCAGACCATATCTGTTTCTTAGCACATTAAATACACTTAACATAGGTGTGCAGATGAGAGCTAGTCCACGCAATGAGATAGTGTTTCCTTGCAACCGATGAGTAAGTCCTGTGACGTGGTGCTTTCTGCCCAATAACTGTCTTCACCCATTGTAGCAAGACAGTGGTTAACAGCTCTGCAGAGAAGCATGTGCTGCGCATTTGTGTCTGTGCAGCAGATAGGCAGAACGGAGTCCTGCCAAAGCCTCTGGAAGTGTCACATCTTACATGGGTGTTGTAATTTCCTCTGCCTCTGCACAAGCCCTACCGCTGCTGAATTCTTCCAGAGCTCTGCTGGTTTTCACATACATAATTCAATCCAGTGTTACTTCTCTGCATGAAAGTACCCTGTGGAGCTCCACTTGGAGAGGGTTTCCTTTCGTATCAGGAGTTGCAGCAGTATGCCATAGACCTCATGAGTTGAGGTGAAGCAACAGGTTGAGAGAGTTGAGAAATTCAGACCGTGGGAAAAAGGTGGCAAAGACAGAGGCTACCAAAGCTAAGCGTATTGAGTTCTGTGACTGGGAATAGGTATCAGCAAAGCAAATTATACAAAATAAATCCTGAATCCATGTACCTTGCTTTCTGAATGTTCTGTTTGAGTCATCTTAAGGTTGATTTTCAGAATTGTTTTGTAAATTTGCTCTCTGCTGTGGGCAATAATAACATCAATCTGTCCCATAAAGAAAGTTTCTTGCCAGGTAAGGGGTGTTCCAACTCCCAAACTAGCAGGACTATTTCTGTATTAATACTCAATCAGTAGATAGCTGCTACCCATGACTTTTCTGCCCCAGGAAATGCTGCTGCTTTTTTTTCATACATTTTGAACTTATCCCCAACTGGTAGAATATGTATAGAACATATAGAAACTGTATTTGCTTGGTTTTCATTTTGGCATTTTGTTTTTCATTTTCAATTGACCTGAAAAATTGATTTGTACAAGTGCTGCCATAAATGATCAATTCCTTGATCGCTATTGATAATGCTGGAAAATCCTTGCTGCAAATAATTTTGAGTGAATATTCATTGGCATTTTCATAGTAAATTCATTTGACTGTGTTTGCATCCTCTTCGTGCTTGAATTCTGTGAGTCTGATTTAGTCTTACTGGCACCACTGCTTATGGAAAAAGACCTTTTAAAATCAGCTGCTGCAGGGTGCTTATACAAGGAAGCCCAGTCACAAAGGCCACATCCATCCAACAGCAACACAGAAATGGTGCCAGCTGGCTCATGACTGCTCACTGTTCGACTCTACAACTCAAACAGAAATCCAGAGACATAAAATGTTTGGCTATGTTTGACTTGACAAAGCGTATATTTCATAATGTAAAAGGAGGTAACTAATAAAAAATACTGTCTTCTTGAACAGAATAGGAAGTGAAATTAATTAAACCTGCTATTTCTCATGAATAAGTCCTATGTGTTGATCAAATTCCACAACATGCTGAGCGAAACCTTGGCAAAAAACCAGAATGAAGTAGGACCTCAGTTCTCCAGCTATATGTGAGTCTAAATAGGTGTACAGCTCCGTCGGCAGGGCTCCCGACCTGTCACATCGTATGGACCTTCGGAAAGAAAACTTGTGTGCATCTGAGTATGTTTAACTGGTTACATATTTGGAACCCAGATTTTATAATTAATAATAAAGTCAGAGCTAAATGGTTGGTGATAAGATGCTGAAATTCAAGCTAAGAAATTTGAAAACATATGGTAAGATTTGGGTGAAATCCAACGGAATAAAGTAATAGAATTTTGTACAAAGGCCACAGAAGGGAAATGGAAAATGTGCAATGATAAATCAATGTATGGCCAAGGGTTACGTGTCCTATTCAGCAATATATATACTAGAAAGTAAAAAAGGTCAATGTGGGTAAATAAAGATGTGAAAAAGTAATTAAGGGTTGAGACACAGGCATATGTGAGGTATAAAACACGCAGGTATGAGAGAGATCTGGAAGTATTAGAGAATGAATTTCACCAGAAATTATGAAGAAAGAAAAGGTGAAAAATCAAATGAGGATCACAGAAAAGTTTAGATATATATTAAGGCATTTTTCAAGTGTCTAAGGAATGGGAGGTCAGTGAAGGAGACGGCAGCACCTCAAAGAGAACACAAGGGTAATTTATTGAGAGGTAGACACTTCAGAAGAATTAAATGTTTTCTTTGATTTATTGTTCATAAAAGGAATGGGGGACATATGCCAGGAATAGACAAATACCAAAGGAAAACAGAATCATGCCAGAATTAAAAAAAAAAAACAAAAAACAAAAAACCTGAAAACTTCAGCATAGGGTCTCAGCTGGTGATAATCTGCCAGGTTCCTTTGCCCTCAGTAGAGCCAGTTAACCCATTAACATGGTTCGGAAAGATTGATCCCAGTATTTCCTGGATCTATTTAGAACATCTTAGAGAAGTATCCAAATGTTTTCATAGTCTGGTAGATTAGGGATTTTTCTTTTCACTGAGGTAGCTGAGGGCTTTTTGCATGTGCTTCAGAGTAGACTTTCTATTCCCTAATCTATTCACGTAAACTTATGTATAACTTGAGGATGCTAGCTACAGGTTTGATGTATATTTCTTTCTATCATAGTTCTGTTGATAAGAGAAGTAATATATAAATAGAAAAAGCAGACATACTCACTTCAGGCTGGGGATTCACAAAAAAGGAGAGACTGTTTTGGCCAATGCCAGTGTATATGATTTATGGGGTACAGAATAAGTTTTCCTTCTGGCGTTTTCAGTGCAGGGACTGACTGTGTAAGCCTGCAAGTTAGATAGTGTAACACTTCAGCTGTGAGCAGTGAGACGTGCGACGGTGGAGGAGCAAGTTAGAAGTTCTGTAAAAGAAGACTCCTGTGTGAATTTAACAATTTTTGGTAGCACATTTAATGAGTCATCATACTGACTCGTAGGACTTTGGGATTCCATAGCTTGTCAGGATCAGATATACTTCAGTACCCCCGGGAATCTAATGGCAGAGCAGTCCTATCGTAATGTTTTGCGTATGTAGCGCCATGTGTGCACCGGGAAGTGTCTTGTCTTGTTTTTTCCATCAGTCCTTCTGCTAATGCTAGATAGAGTTGCATCTTTTTCTTGAGACCAAAATCCTGGGCTTTTCTTCTGTTTTTCTTTAACACGATCGTGGCTCTAAATTTAGCCTGCCACTGAAAACCGTAGTGCTTATTTCCACACTTTCTTTTTACTTTTTGGGTGGATTGACTTAAGCAAAATATTTCCAGTGAGCACTAATGATTAAAATCCTGATGCCAGTGACATGTTACTGCCATATGAGAATCCATGGAAAGGCACTTTGTGTTGACACTTGGGTCAGGACATCACAGTCACATTTGCTGGGTCGTTCGGGCTTGGGAGTAGGTACTCGAGCAGGGAGGAGGAGGAGGGGAGTCCTAGAAACCTAACGCAGTTGCTTCCAGCTCTGTTCTCCTCCCTCTAAGTACTCAGCAGGAAGGCAGTGAAAGAGCTGCCTTGCTTGCTTCCGTTTAATGGTACGAAAAAGTTGTGTGAGCCTTTAAAACACAGTGAGCAGAAAAAAGTGTGTTCTGCAGGTGTGTCGTTGCAGCAACAATATGGAAACCTACAAGCCAAATTTTTCGTGAAAACAATTTACTCTTTTTCACACAGTTCTAAAATTAGCCCCAGTGACAGAAAACTAAACTTGGTTAATGTATTTGTAGCTGTAAGCTGCACTGATTTATTTATGAACAGTGAATATTTTATAGAGTTGAATGAGTATTGCAAAAAAAAGGAGATGAATATTCACTTCAGTTTTAGAAATGGGTTGTTGTGTTTATGCCTTTTCTATGATCACTTTCTATGAACCTTCTAGTGATTGAAATTCGATTCCCTTGAACTGATATCAAACTGTGCTGTCTGAGGGCATTCAGGGATAGTGAATATAAAACTCAGTCTGAATGAATCACATAAGGACCTGACCACATCCGTCGCAGCTAGGGTAAAGCTGCATGCAAATGTACAGTTGCTAGATTTGAAACATATTTTCCAGCAGAATGCCTATTTGGTTTTTTTCCATTCAAAAATGCTATTTAATCAGCATAAAACACTTTCAGTAAGGCAGGCTTATTTCTTAAAAAATTTAATTTCAAGAAATAATATTTCAATAAGGCTGAAATATTCTGATTTAGTACTTTCAGAATGCAAAGTTTCATTTTTCTAAACTTCAAAATTACTTCCCATGTGGAAATATATTTCTCATACATTATCCAAATCGATCACACATTGGAAACGAAGCTAAATATTTTGACCAACAAAAATTAATTATTTTTACAAAAGTAAATCAATATAATTTTTTTTAAAAAACCAACCTCTTCTGCTGGAAATTCCAGATCTTTCAATTACTTATGAATCATATTCTGCCAGCATTTGTACACTTTCCAGGAAAAAAAAAAAAGGTAAAGAAAAAACCATTATTTTTTAGGTATAAAATTGCTATTCAATGCGACGAAAATATTATCCATATATATGACGGGCTTGTGTGTGTGCTTCTAACAAAAACCTCCCAGACAAATTTTCATGACAGGACGTCAGTCAGAGCATAGTGTTTTTTCTTTCTAGGTCAAATATTTAAAGGCTTTTCAGATCAATAGCGTAGCGACAAACTATACTGGAAGTGCTTATAGGAAAGAACAATGTGAAGAATTGCTATGGATGCTGCTTCGATAAATTAGCCTGTCCAAGAAAAAGGGCTACGAGCAAAGGAAACTTTCTGGTAACAAGCATATTGTTTCTCCAGCACAGTGCTCACAGACAATGAAATAATTCACCTGACTCCAATGTTTTTCTCCCAGTTATACACAAACTTTTTTATGCTGTATAAAAGGACTAGCAACAGTTAAGGCATAGAAAACAAATGTGTCCGTTTGCCCATACCGTGCTAAAAACAAGGCCACATGTCAGCCACCCTATTTCATTGCCTGTCATGTTAGAGCAAATCTACCTACTTGCCTACCTTTACTGCAGCTCTGCTCTAATACGCTTGGGCACATTCTGAAGCAGAGGAAGCAGGGAGATCTATGCCATTACCTGCTGCCTTGGCCAGCTTGCAGCCTTCAGCATCAGGATGGCGTGAATAGCTCAGGCAGTGCTGTACATACCCTTTTCGCTGAAGTGCCTGTTCTTTTGGGTTTGTTTCCTGTCTACTTAAGGCAAAGAAAATCTTCGCACAATCTCCCCGCTGCTGTTAAACAAAGAGCATTTCTAAAATTACTTGCCAGAACCACAATATATGGGCAAGTTAAAAGTGAGAGGCACACAGGGCTTGCCGTCTGCTAAGAGCTATGCATACTTGTGACTTACGTATAAGGGGAAAGTATTAAAGACTGCAGCCTGTCTTTAAAATTAAAAATTAAATTGAAGATACTTGCCTTAGGGTGAGCAGTGGAAGCAGGCAATGCTTCTGTATGAGAAAGACACACAGCATGTCCCTCTGAACCCCGGAGCAGCAGCAGGAGCTGGCTGCAAGATCGGCTGTGGCAAGCAGGCTTTGCCTCCTATCTCACTCCCAGAGAGTTTCTCCACCTCTGGAACATGCTGGCCCTTTGGAAAGGTGACAAGCAATCTGAGCTTTCAAGGTTAATTTTTCTCAGCGCCTTTTTTTTAAAGTCGTCTACACCATAATTTTCTGTGATGTCCTGATCAGGATACATCACTACAAAGAGAGTAGGCTGGACTTCCTCAGAGCAGACCTGCAACTGAATCTTTGTTTTTTATAAAAATAGAATAGGTGCACCATCCGTTGACCTTCGACACTAGCCTGTTAGTAAGTATAATCCAGGCAGAGACACCTTACTAGATATGATCATCAAAAGCTGGATTATGTAGCTGAACTCTGCTCCAATGCTGAAGCATTCAAAATCTATTTGGAAAAGTGTCAGCAACATAGTGTTTGTATCCATGAGAAGCCCCTGGCAGAAGCTTCTGCGCAGGTTATTATGCTATCACCTGAAACCAATTGCCTGAAACAAACTGAAATAAGTTCTTCCTTAAAACACCCTACTCTAAATTCTCATTAGATATTTGGACTAGTTCAGCAGCTGTGTTCAGAGTTCCTTACAGAAACCGAAAGATGACTTTGATTGCTGGGCAGAGGACTGCATGAGATTTTTAGTTGTTGGTTGTTTTTTATTTTTAGCTGCCCTCTAGTAATGGAAGCTTTTCAATTTCCTTAGAAATGACCGATAAATTCCTGTGCATGGCTCTATTTATTTAATTTCTGTAACATGTGCCCGTTTATTGGACAAAAGATAAAGTTTTAATATAATGATGGTCAAGGTTCTCCATTAATTAGAAATAGAAGAGGAACTAATGGCATGTTCACAACATGCAGTGAAATATGTTTAATTAACATGGAGAGGCCTCCAAAAATAGTATCTAACTGAGCTAGCTCCAAAAGCAGTAATATTGCATTTACTTGGCAAACCACTTAAGCTAATTAGCCTTGCAATGAGAGGGAGCTTAGTAGCTCAGTTATATTGTCTTTCCCCTGCAAACATATTGCTTCTGGGGCCAAGTGAGGGACTTCGCCTGGCACTGCTTTTCACCCTGCAAACCTGCTACCACGCTCCCGCTTGCCTCCCGGGATGTGCTGCATGCTCCACTACGTGTGTGCTGCAGACACACATGGCTGCTCTTTTTTTGCAGGGGGAAGCAATCACTCTATGCCCAAAAAAATCCCAAGCTCAAAAGACAATCTTTCTGGAACTTAC
>VZSC01012003.1:246772-270681 GCA_013398225.1 Steatornis caripensis
AGCTGCATTTGGTCTTGTTCAAAAGGAAAGTGAACTAATAAAGCCTAGACACAAAAAAAAAAAAAAAGAGTAATTAGAAAAATACCCGGAAAGAAGAATGACTGGTTGTGTAACATTATTCGCAGTCTGTACAGGAAAGCCTGAACACTTTGTGCAAAGGTGGGGAAAAAAAGAATTACTTGTTCAAGTGTCACACGATCAAATGGCAATAGCCATTTTGGATATGATTACATTTGCAGAGCTGTTGAGGCACTTAGCTGGCGAGCAGAAGAGGATCTCAAATAGGGCAGCATAGGATAGTTAAAGCAAAATTCTTAGTAACAACATGGTAGTAAGTGCCCAGAGAACTGCAGTGGCTTGCTTCTGATGTCCTTAATGTACAGATGTTTCTCCAGAGAGACACTAAAGATATTCCTAGAGCTGTGGCAGACTATGCTATACGTGAAAACGAAGGCAGCTTTCAACCTCCAGGTCATCAAAACTTTGGTTTTCAGAGAGGTATGTCGAGGCACTTAAAACTATCATATTAAAATACGCTGTTCAGGACACTTAATGTGTAAATTAGGGATCTTGGTTTGCCATAACAACTCTGGAGCAATAATTAATCATGAATGAATATATAATAGTAGCTGTGTAACTTATGGATAAATATCTGTAATATCAATGCTTCATAGGTAATACTTGTCCATTGAGGGAAGGGTTTTTTTGCTTTATTTGTAGTGAACTTGCTTGCCTGCTTTGTGTGGAGTCAAGCAACTAAAAGTTTTCATTTACAGCAGCATTTGCTTTGGAAAAGAGAAATCACATATTTAGCTAGTGACTTAAAGTGGTTTTGCTTACTACCAGATTCCTTTGCAAAATAAAGTAATGGGTGTGGATTAAGATTCTATATAATTTAATATTTTGTCAGAAAAGCACAGAGGTGTCATTACCTACGTAATATATTAAACAATAGAAATCATATAGAAAGAGATCTATGAATCCCCCAAAGCTTTTTCAGTTGTTCTCTGTTTTAAAAGCCTATAGAGCAAAATTTTTTAAAATATGTTCTAGTGTTATTCTTTTTTTTTAAAATGTGAGAATTTGTTTTCATGCACATGCCTTGTTTGCCAGATTTCATCCTTGAGTGGATTCTTAAAGGCTAGTTATTTTTTTGTCATAGAAATAACGGCTGAAACTGAATCGCTGCAACTCTGGTAGGCAACACTACGATAAAGTGGGTAAAATATCTCTAAATATAAGGAGAACAGATTATTGTATTTGTTACCTTGAGATCAAATCCAGAAATGAAAGTGAATGATTTTTGTTTTTAAAAACATATGTAGGCTGTTCACTTACAGTGACTTCATCTCAGAATCCCTTGGGCATGAGAGCTGTGAATCAGCTGGCCTGTGATTTGATGCCAACATTCAGAAAATTACAGACTGAAAACCAGAGCCGTGTGTCAGGTGTCCAGATCCTCAGCACAAGGGGTAAAGAAAAAAACTTTTTAGAAAGAGTTTCACAATAGAAGGACAGCTGTCACCACTAGTTTGTGGAGATCTCATAATCTCACTGGCACTCGTGAATGACTAACTGGTTGACACTTATGATTTCTAGACGAAGAAATAAAATTAGTGTAAGAATTTTGAAAACAGAACACTTACTCTACTAGAAAGACAATCTGAACAAGAAGACAGATCATTTGGGTATGTGAATGACAATTTTGAAGGTATTTTTGGCGTATCTGTCCCAACTGTGAGCTAATTTTTAGTTTGAATAAGGACATAATCATGGGTTAATTATAATCAGCATACTTCTCTTTTGTAAGTAATGTCTCCTGCATGCATAATTTGCAACGCAGTCCAAAAAGTTTTGCTTCAGCAAATGAATTAACAAGTAGGGGCAACGTAACTCAGGACTCTTAAGACACAAACAGATAGATTCACCAGGGTCAGCACAGGCTAACAGAGTATTTTACCCAGCATCTAGCTCAAATTTTGCAGCACATGTTGACTCTTACGTTACCCCAGATGGTCTGCTACTGATGTCCAATGAGCTAGTTTATAGCTAGNAGCAGCATTTGCTTTGGAAAAGAGAAATCACATATTTAGCTAGTGACTTAAAGTGGTTTTGCTTACTACCAGATTCCTTTGCAAAATAAAGTAATGGGTGTGGATTAAGATTCTATATAATTTAATATTTTGTCAGAAAAACACAGAGGTGTCATTACCTACGTAATATATTAAACAATAGAAATCATATAGAAAGAGATCTATGAATCCCCCAAAGCTTTTTCAGTTGTTCTCTGTTTTAAAAGCCTATAGAGCAAAATTTTTTAAAATATGTTCTAGTGTTATTCTTTTTTTTTAAAATGTGAGAATTTGTTTTCATGCACATGCCTTGTTTGCCAGATTTCATCCTTGAGTGGATTCTTAAAGGCTAGTTATTTTTTTGTCATAGAAATAACGGCTGAAACTGAATCGCTGCAACTCTGGTAGGCAACACTACGATAAAGTGGGTAAAATATCTCTAAATATAAGGAGAACAGATTATTGTATTTGTTACCTTGAGATCAAATCCAGAAATGAAAGTGAATGATTTTTGTTTTTAAAAACATATGTAGGCTGTTCACTTACAGTGACTTCATCTCAGAATCCCTTGGGCATGAGAGCTGTGAATCAGCTGGCCTGTGATTTGATGCCAACATTCAGAAAATTACAGACTGAAAACCAGAGCCGTGTGTCAGGTGTCCAGATCCTCAGCACAAGGGGTAAAGAAAAAAACTTTTTAGAAAGAGTTTCACAATAGAAGGACAGCTGTCACCACTAGTTTGTGGAGATCTCATAATCTCACTGGCACTCGTGAATGACTAACTGGTTGACACTTATGATTTCTAGACGAAGAAATAAAATTAGTGTAAGAATTTTGAAAACAGAACACTTACTCTACTAGAAAGACAATCTGAACAAGAAGACAGATCATTTGGGTATGTGAATGACAATTTTGAAGGTATTTTTGGCGTATCTGTCCCAACTGTGAGCTAATTTTTAGTTTGAATAAGGACATAATCATGGGTTAATTATAATCAGCATACTTCTCTTTTGTAAGTAATGTCTCCTGCATGCATAATTTGCAACGCAGTCCAAAAAGTTTTGCTTCAGCAAATGAATTAACAAGTAGGGGCAACGTAACTCAGGACTCTTAAGACACAAACAGATAGATTCACCAGGGTCAGCACAGGCTAACAGAGTATTTTACCCAGCATCTAGCTCAAATTTTGCAGCACATGTTGACTCTTACGTTACCCCAGATGGTCTGCTACTGATGTCCAATGAGCTAGTTTATAGCTAGCTTGTTGGTTTGGGGCAACCACCAAGCTGGGTTAGAGAAGCACAGATGCTCTGATAGATACACTGTGAGCACGTGTGGGATTTACAAGTTAAAGTTTGGTGGCACTTGTGGCAGAATCAACGGTTCCAGGTAACACAGTCATTGCTGTCGGGAACAAAAATGCATTAAGTGATCCGCATCTCAAACTCATGGAGGATCTGAGGGTGGTATTGTTAAGTTGCAAGTTACTGGTGAAACAAGACTAGAATATGTGTTAGAGAAAAATGTGATTGCTCTTGTTTTCCTCTTCTGTCTCTAGACTGCAAATCAGAAATAACTGATGATAGTAACACTTAAGGAGAGCTTAAAATTTTCAAAACGCATTATAAGATACTGGCCACAACTTTCAACCCTTGGGAGTTTTAGCCAAATGAAAGCTGAAGAATTTGGCTTTTCAGCTGACTATCCCTACAACACACTCTCAGGTTGTGTTTTTCTCTGAAAACAGCAAGAAGAAACAAAGGAACTGAAGAATGCTAAAACTTTGGCTATGTCTTAAAGAGAGAGTTCATTGTTCAATTTGCAACTATCTCTTTCAGTACTAAAAAGAAAGACGCTAGGATAACATTACGTTGTTAGTTTTCTGGGGTTATAATGAAGTTTCTAAGCTATCAAAGAGCAAAGTGAATTGCATCTGAGAAAGAGATAATGGAAGTACTGTATACAACAAGCAAACACATACCTGCTTGATAAACTTTACTTTGAGCTTTCAAGATGAGATTTTTCTTTGTCAGCCTACTTAGAAATCCAAATAGCTAGAAGTTTTTAAAGGGTCACCAGATACAGTTTGTCTGGGTGCTTTCTGTACTGCCACATATTCTGACAGTGTATTTCCTCAGCCGACATAGACATTCACTACTTTTTGATCATTTTTTTTTTTCCTTTGTGTATACATATGTGAGTATTGCATAGACTGGAAGCCCTTTCAGAATCTGTCTATCTACTTGTGCTTCAAGTTCCTTTAAAATGAACAGAATTGCACTCTGAGGTTTAGGCATACAGAAAAGGGATAGCGTGGAATACAAAAGGTTAAATTTTTAGCCAGTAATTACTGCTCTTTTAACATTGACTTTTTCTTTAATCTGGTATTAATTCCATCCCTAACCTTGCTCCTGAGATCATTTATTGTTGGTGTAAAACAAGAATCCCTCTTCATCATCTACGCTGTGATCTTTGAATTAAACTGTTTGAATGGGGTATGCACGAGGTAGGGTTCCATAGGGTTTATTAAAGGAAATTGTCTTAGCAAATATGTCTGTTTCATTTGATTCTGAGGAATAATTGGTTAATGAGGGAATGATTACTTTGTTCAGACATGATTACTGAAGAAATGTTTGGTCCATATGTTGCTGAATAATGGGAAATTCTCCAGTGAAAGGGGACAATGATTAGAAGAAATAAGATAGCTAGAGAATATATTCCCCAAAGTGTTACACTAGTTTTTGTTAACAAGCCAACTCTAAGTATAGTGTTTCCCTCAATAGGCATGGAAGTTCAAAATATCTAACCGGTTTAAACTATTTGTTGAAAAAACACTAGGTAATTTTCTTTGTTTTTCTTAGATCAAAGAACTGTAGCTTCCTCTGATAAATGATGTGACTATCACAGCTGTTTCTCCCCTTCAATGTAATGTTAATTTATTATTGTTGCCTTGACAGGCATATACTAATACAACTATATGTTAAAAATTATCCCATCCCCCTCTGATGCTTATTAGCTGTATCTCACCGTAGGAATTTTGTGTTTTGACACTGTGAAATACATGCAGTGTGGATGTATGTGTGCACACACATGCATGCGCATGTTATAGATGATGTGCATTGCAATGCTTATAGTTAATTAAGAATACTCCAGCATTTTCATTATCCAGGGTCATTTTCAGTTCCTTATAAATTTCTCTAAGTCTTACTTTACAGCTGAAACTTGGTGTGCTTACTTTTAATCGCAAAGTGTCTTTTCTTCCCCTATTAAGAGTGATACATAAAATATCATAGAATCCTAGAATACCAGGTTGGAAGGAACCTCAAGGATCATCTGGTCCAATATTTCTTGTCAAAAGCATTTTTGCCAAAATACCTAGTAAAAGATAGATATATATGTATGTTTGTGTGTGTAATATCTATATAGTAACCTCCTTAAAGCAACATTAGCAATCCAGCAGAAGATACTGAAAATTTCAAAACTATGGTTTTGACAAAAAGGTAAAAAAAACCATACTAAGAATCCCGTTCAGGGATACGCTCAAATAACTATATCTGACTTGAAGCCTGTGGAAGATCCCACAGAAGCCCACGGCAGGGAAAACAGGCAAGCAATAGCAGAAGGTCAGATGAGGGGTCCACAGATACAGATCTCTGAATTTTAGGAAATGCTAGAGTGCCTGACTCTTACTGATTTAGGCTGGAATTGAACAGCTCAATGCTGTTGAAAATGCCTCAGTCACCTAGCTATGAACATCTGCTGGATACCCTGAAAAGTGCCTTGGAGCAAAGTCACTTGCCCAAGGTCATACCACAAATACGTGGCCTCTTTTCTAAACTTGGAGGAATGCTAAGTAATGATTATATAAGAAGAATGTTATAAATCTAAAGTGAGCAGGTTTTTTTTTTCCATTTCCTTTTGGCCAGTTAACTTTTTTATCATATCTGACTATAGACGATGAATATCCAAAATTAGACTTTATCAGTTCTGCTGGAAAATTTCTTATTTCAATTTCTGTAAGCAAAGTACTCACTACTTGCCAGTTAAATCCCCAGGTATTTAACTTTCATACAGTTGAAAATAAATGCTGCAAATGCAACATCTGTTCAACACCATTATTTCATAATAACATTAATTGGCAGATGTCTTTAGATGACAAAGCAAAGTGTATCTGTTCTGATTTGTTCTTTTCCACTAAGCCGAACTAGTGGTCATTGAAAAGTACTTACCTAAAAGACCGTCTCAGCATGAGTAATAATTCACTGAATTTAGTAATGTGAGATTTTTCCATGCAGAAAAGTATGAATTATAAAGGCCAACTGCCCACTGAAAAAATTTTAATGCATTGTCCAAAAACATGCTTCTGTGGAGAAAGTTATCCTCTCCACTGACACGACTGGTACTTCCATATACACATAGTTTGCACAGAAGTACTGTGCCAATTCAATTACTGTCTGATTAATGAAGTGTAGCAGGTTTATTTCAGGGGTCTAGCTAGCTATTAATTAGCATATTGGGGCCTATACTCTACTGTTTTGCCCTGATATGCTTTGAAAAATCCCAATGCAATTAAATAAACTCTAATATGCTTTAAATAGTTACTTGAGAAAACACACTCAGATTTTTTTAAAACCCTTATGGGATTTTTAAGCACATCCAGATTTATTGTAACGCATCTGAAGTTCTTTGTAAACACTATTGTTGTGTCGGTTTGTGCTGTTCAGCAAAATAACACGTCCCTTGCTTTAACAGAATACTTCCTCTAACACAAGAAGCTGGTTTTGTTTTGTTACAGTGCCTTGGAGCAAATGATGAAGATGCTGGTACCCCCCAAAACCCAACAAAGTTGCTTGCACTTTTCGGTGGTCTTTGTCAAATTTCTTCACTTCTACAGTTGTGGGTTTTGTTTTTTTTTTTTCGAGGAGATCAGTGCTAACACAGGGTGGAAAACTGGAAAAGTTGTTAGCATGCTGTTTGAGGTCTGGCAATGAAGAGTAGGTAACACCACATTGCCTAAACTAGAAGTAGCTGAACTCTTTCTAACCTGGACAGTAGCACAGAGTGCTAATAAATGCACTATATGTTCCTCAGGTCAGAGGGATTGTCTGAGCAGGCACATTCCAGAGCACAGTGATCACAAGTGGGCTGGAGAGGTGTTTTATTCAGAGCATTAACTATTTAGTATTCTTACATTCTGGGAGACAGAAGACTGTGAGACCAGCTAATAGAGCAACGGAAATATTGTTTAGAGAGGTCATTTATTTACAGATTTTAGCAGTCCACCAAGTTTAAATTCTTTCAAGGGTGTCCTGTGTGTCACAAGAGAATCACTCAGGCCTGTATCCCATGCACTGCACAGTCCAAAACCATGTTTATGTTTTTGCCTTCACCAGTGCCTTCTTTTTTGCCCCCCTCAAACTCTTCCTCCCACCTACTTCATCCAGACCTCAAATAGCTCTGAACATTCAGTCTGCTATTCTTCTTCATCCTCTGCTTTAACACTTATGAAACAGTTAAATCCCTTATCCCCCTTTTTCCTGCAAGTATCAAATGAAAACAGGTTTTGCTCAAGAGGCCTTCTTTTGTTTGCTTACTCACCAGTGATGTCTGCATGCTCCACTGCTTTGTGTTTCCTTGTGCCTGGGTTAAATCGTGCGCTCTTCAAGGAGCCCTTTTGCCTCTGGAGAAGTCCATGGAAGCTTCGCCATCTCCTTCAGTCATAATGAGTCTTGACTGTTAGAGTCCAGACTGTTCTGTGCTGTGCCAAGGGTTCTGGGCATTTACAGTTTTACCTACACGTAAATTAAAAAAAAAATACCCACGTTCCCTCACTCTCAGTAAAGATTATTAACAGCTTCTTGCAAAACAGACTTGCATGAGGAGCCTCTGTATTACGTCTGCCACTATTCCCCCTATAGTGTCTAAAGTATACATTAAGGTATCATTTTGTACGGAGCCATGCTTGTGTACTTTCACACACTGTTTTTCATGGAGCAGGCAGCTGACGGACAGCTGTTTCCTTCCAGCTCCAGTTCATTGAGAAGCTGCAGTGAGTTTACACCAAGCTGCATATTCGTCCCCACATGCTGCACTCCTGGTGTGTGATGCTACGGAGGTTTGTGGAGCCACAATCAAGTAAATCTGTAGAAAGAAGCTACCAAAAGTTGCTGCAGACCCAGTACACAGCGCATCTGAGAGGAAGCCGAAAGGCAAGGTGAAGCAAAACCACCTCCTGGCTCGTCGGCGGCAGATCAGGACGCTGAAACCCAGGTCACAGAGCAGCACCGCAGCCCCTTCCAAAGGGCTTGTGCCACAGTGAGACAGCGCCAGCGGGCCACGCTGCTCTTGGCATCTTCTTTTTCCTGTCTTACCCTTTTTTTGGTTATTTTCACTCACAGAGTCCTTGTCTACATACAGCCCTAAAATCCACCTGATGATAAACACTTTTCTGTGTATTTTTGTAACTGATGGAGGCCTTGATCCATCAGACGACTCAAGTACACAGCGAACTGCAGGCACCTGCAGAGTGCTTTTGAATTGATAGAGTGATTCATGTGTTTAAATCCAGGCGCATGTTTCATTACCTGGCTGAACCGTGGCCAAAAGCCATTCACTTAACATTAGGGCTGTTTTGTTTTATAAATAGCATTATTAAATTCCTGCCTTTGCTATTTGTATGCAAAATATAGTATATATATTTTGCATAACTGAAGCTAACTACAAGGTCATAATGGTGCTTTAAATGGGTGTAAAGAGCTAAATAGCCTGGGTTTAGTGATAGTTTCTATGGGTGATTCTTAAATGATTGATTGATTGACAGATTGGTCTAACAGAGTGGCAGTGAGATGATATGATAGTCCTGCTCCATTACAAATAGTGCTCTCACCCGCCTTTAGCCCTATCTTTACCACACTCAAACACACACCCGTTTTATGAGGTGGACTTTGAACTATCTTTCCGTAGTTATTCGGAAAGGCACAATGAATGTATTATGCGACTACTCATTGCAGCAAAGTTAGCACATAATAATTTACAATTTTATGGAACTGCTAGGATTAGCTATGTATCATCTATTTTTAATACACATCATTGTAGTACGTGAGCAATAATGAATGTATTTAAATAAATCAAAAAAACCCAAATGAATGCTGAGTTGTTGTCAATCACTTGCAGATGAGCCTACCCTGGTGAGAAGATATAATGGAGAATTTTCTGAGAATGATTTATGGAGTCAACCAGCATCACTCTAGAACAACTGATACCTTTCCAGCACAGGGCTACACAGGTAGATAAAGTTTACTCAGAATACTTAAGTGGCAAATCTCAGGATAATTTTTTTTCTGACATTTTTTATCTGAATTTTTTGATTTACAGTGCAGAATGAAAAAAAGATGGCAGAAAAAACCCCGAAACAGAGTCAAAAGGGAGCATAGCCATGTCTAATTTGTGACTTATAAGCACTGGAGAGCTTTCCATGTCTTACGCACTGATGTGTTGCCTTACTGAGACGAAGGAAGCCCTTTTTTTTCCTTTCTTCTCAAGAAAAAAAAACCTTAAGCAGCTTCATAGGGAAGACTACTAAATGTAGGTTTATTGCATTCTCTTGGTGAACTGCTTTTTCGCCTTTACTTGTAGAGAGTTACTATCTTAAGTTGTACCATAATCAGCTATCTTAAGGTAATGAGACATAAAATAATTCTTCCAAATAATGAGATACAAGAAACATAAAATATTGTATGTAATGTTCTGCAGTCTTGCAAGGCTAAATGTGTTTTTGCTCGAGGGGGCAGGAAGGAGTGTGTGTATTTTCTGGGACTGATGGCAAAGAAAACATTTCTATCTCCCGAGCATCTGACTGCATGACATCTACTCCATGTGTTCTGATCTCAAAGCTAAGTAGGATTAGACCGGGTCAGTTCATGGATCAGAGCTCCAGGGAAAGCTCGAGTGCTATATACAGGAAACAATCTTGATGATCTAACTTTATTGGGCATTATTTCAGTGAACTAGTGTGCCAGAATTGTGTCATGGGGCCACTCTGCTGTTAGAGGTGCTGTCTTACAATGACACATAAAGATTTTATGATCACTTAGAAAAAAGTGCCGGGGAGATATATAGATATCCATCTATAGATAGATAGATATTTAAGCCAAGTGAGGCTAAGCCAAAATTCCACCTTCAAGAGGTTAAAATTACTTTTTAGTTTCAACTCGAAAAGCACTCTTCATTCCAAAACTGCCTCATAATCACAATGACCACTCTTAGAAGCGTGCTATGTGTCACATCAGAAATGCATTTCATTGGCGCTGGTTTTATTCTTTTGCACTGTTTGTTACAGGTCCTGGTCGAGCAAACTGATGCAGTTAAATGAACATTTTGGGTCAGAACACAAAACTGCACTGAAGTCAATAGCGCTCTGCACAGGCCTCATTTTCACACACGTAGAACAGACTTCAGTACTGAAACTTCCATTTTCAAAGTACTTGAAGATAAAAATCACTATTTCACTGAAACTGCAGTACTCCTGCTGAGTACTGATGGTCAGAGCAGGAATGCCTGAAGATACGGTGCCAGTTCTCTTCTGAAAATGCACACTTCTGGTATGTCTATTCTGTGGAAGTAACTGGCACCATTTGCACAGAGAAGCTTGCAATGGCAAACATGAAGAGATGAGGGGAGAAGAGAAAGGTCTACGAGATAACCCATATCCTGAGAAGTTGCCTACATTTTTTACCGGGAAAGTTCAAAACTATTAGTTAAGTACTAGAAAACAAAAATACCATCAAACAGAGCTGTTCTACCTCTTGGGATGAATGAGTTTTCTCCCTTCCCATGGTGTGCCATCCCAGATGCATAGAGCCACAATTCATTTTCCAGCAGCAAAAATGAAAATGAAGTAAAAATTAGAGTTAATAATGAAGGCGTTTTTACAGTTTCACTTTCATTGACTAGAGCAGCAGAGTGCAACTGGAGATGTTGAAAGAAAAACTCTTCACCTGTCCTCTGCTTAATTAAAATACATTAGATACATAGATCTATTTGAGAGTTTGATGTTAAATGAAGATGAATGAAATGCTTTATGGAAGGCAATGAAACGTTATTTACTGAAATAAACAATGCTCTGTTCTATCAATACTTGGACTAATCTAGAAGAACATATCCTATTCCTACCAAGTTATGAGTAGTATTTTACTGAGCCTGCCTACAGACCACTCTAACAGTAATTCGGCCAGTTGCTGGGAGCAGGCAAAACCAAAAAAAAAAAAAAAGAGTATCTATTTATGAAGGGCAATGCAGGACATGCCATGGCAGCCAGGAGGCATCATGTCTCACACAGTGATCTTCACTTCTTAGTAAGAGTGAAATGTGCTCTGGTCTTCTCCAGCCAATGTGGACTGCAGAGGGATCTGTCCTGAGGAAATCTGAGTCTCCAGCTGAAGCAGTTCAGGTGGGGCGGCTTTAGATACAGCTGCCTATGGCTGTCTATGCTATGACATAGTAAACCTCTATCAATTTTCTCTTAGGTTAACGTGACATGAGTGAGAGCTGTATATCTGGACAACCATTCTGCCTTCCTCACTACAGAGGGCTCTAAAATCATTTAAAATGGGCCCCAGCCCTTTTTCAGCCACCGAAGGCTGATGAGGCCTGTCGCATAGTTATCTCACATCCTTCTGCACAGTGGGAAGATTCTCACTCTCTTCTTGTGGAGAGAAGCCTTCTCCACCTTAGACATTCATTGCCCTTGTTATAATTTCTCCCATAGGACACACATATTTGGTATTTGTGCAACCCAGACAGGCTGCTTGCAGAAGCTTTATGAAAGCGTGACATATTTTGGCACATGGTATTCCTGTGAGACACACAATTCCTATTTAAATCTCAACAGTTTTTTATGCACTCTCCAGAATAAATTTCAGTTTTGCTCTCTATGATGATGATCAACTTTTTGTCCAATATGCCATAGTGTTTCCTTTGAACTAATTAAGCTCTGGTGGCAGAAATGTTTATATAAAAGTCAGTAAGTCATTTGATTTCATTGACTATTGCAAATCGGGTAGATATATTAAAGGACAAATGCCATCTCTTCTCCACAAAGGCAGGATCTACAAATAACATGTATGGAGGACAGAATCATAGAATCATAGAATGGTTTGGGTTGGAAGGGACCTTTAAAGGCCATCTAGTCCAACCTCCATGCAATAAGCAGGGACATCTTCAACTAGATCAGGTTGCTCAGAGCCACATCCAACCTGACCTTGAATATTTCTAGGGATGGGGCATCTATCACTTCTCCGGGCAACCTGTTCCAGTGTTTCACCACCTTCATTGTAAAAAATTTCTTCTGTATCTACTCTCTTTTAGTTTAAAACCATTATCCCTCTTCCTATCACAACAGGGCATACTAAAATGTCTCTCCCCATCTTTCTTATAAGCCCCCTTTAAGTAGCGAAAGAATGGGAGAAATGAGCCCACTCATGGGAAATGCTGAAGAGCACTTGCTTTGTTCATTGTCCAATAGCTCTCCTCCTGCTAGAGTTTTTATAAAATCCCTCTAAAATCAACTCCAGTTGTCTAGTGGAGTGATCCCATCAGATCTGCTTGCATTCAGTCTTACCTCCTTCAGTGTGTTTAGCCAGCTCTGGCAGAGAAATTCCAGGTTGATCTTACTTTTTTCTCAATCAGTTCTGCCATTTTTCATTCAAATTCAGAATAGAAATGTTGTTAATCATGTACATTTACAGATGACTGATAAATGGTTTAAGGAAATGATGTTTTCTTTTAAGTTGCTAAAAAACAGAGAAAGAACGAAGAGCACGTTAGAGGCTAAGGGGGTGCAGAATTTCACTCCCACAGCAAATGAGCCAAGTCTGTAATAGTGAAAATTTGTTCTCTTGGATCTGATTGAGTTACCAACTAACCTGCATTCTGGATCAGTCCACACATCCTTTTGAGACTATGAAGAGAATGGGATTATTGTCTTGACATTTTCTCCTAATTTTTCTAAAAAGAAAATAATAATTTGTAGCTTGTCAATCTTTGCCAAGATTCAGCCTAGAGAGAATTTTTATAGCTGAGATATAAACCCCTGAAGTAAAAATGCAGACACAACTTTAAGTACAGTGTTGCAAATGCAGTGTTGTAATTTTATATGTTAATCTATCAATACACAGTATGTGCAAACATATGTTTATAGACAGAGAGACAAGCATGTATAAATGAGAGGATTAAAATCCCTATTTCTCATTTGATGCTATGCAATTTCTATCAATTTAGAAATGTGTTGTGATTTTATTTTAAGCTGACATACTGTAAATTGCGCTTATTTGAGAATACTTATTTAACTCTTAGGGTTTATAAGACAGAAAAGGAAGATATCTTTGGAAGCTATCCAGTGACCTAAAATGAACTAATAAATAACAGAAAAAAGTTGTCCCTTCACTGGAAACTTTGGACCAGTTGCCATCTTTAAAGCAACCCATAAGCATGAAGATAGTCTTTCAATGATTAAGATTTACTGTAAAGTCTATTAAACACAGCAGAGACTGCTTCTTTAGGGGCAAGCTCTATATTACGCTCACGTTACAAGAGAAATTACCAGATCTCTAGGTGAGGTATTTTAGAAATTTGGCAGATGGCTTTACTTTGTATTTGTGGCACAGAATCCTGTTCTAATTTTGTGTTCGATTGGAATATTCAACAGCTTCTGGTGCTACTAGGACTTGCTATCTGAAAGACAGAGTTTGCAAACTATAAATATGAACTTTGAAAATATATATCCTAGAGTTAGTCCAGTAGATTGTGTTTGTAACACTCACTTATTGGCTGAGTGATGCATTTTGGCCCCAGACCAAGAACCATGGCTGCCTAGTTGAGCAGTGTCTCCTGCTGACTGTGAAGGTAGAGGGATATCGGGACAGGGGTTAATATTGGGCAGGCATTTGGTGTCAGGTTCTGACAGCTACCAGTCTTCCCCACACACTATCCCTCCAGCCTTGCCTTCATGCCCCTTGGACATATCTCCTCAGTTATCTTCTTTATCCCCAGCTGCTGATTTGTCCTGCTGGGGAACAATTAAACTGCAAGACGAGGAAGGTTGTGTCTACGTGAGCAAGAGATTCCAGTCTCAACCTTATACACAGCCTGGCTGACAACTCACCAAACAAGGCTGCTGACCCGTGCCACCCCTGTCCCCACCGTAACACCAAGAGGAGTTCTGTTTCTGGGGGGAGGCATGGGAGGAGCTTCCCCATCCATCTCCCCAGCTGCCCCCACCACGCAAGCTCAAATGAGGTGGAGACGAGCTGTCGCTGAGGCGCAGACAGGCGGCGACGCTGACAGGGCCTGCAGCAGGCAGGCAGCTCCCAGCTATCGCTGGCCAAGGCGAGGGCTGGGAAGCTGGTCCTTGTCCTCTTTCAGCTGTCAACTACCAGCTTCCCTCTGGGGCTGACTACATGGGGAGCCCTGCCTGGAGGTGTGACCTGTTCTGCACGCCTATAGCACCAGAGGGTGAGCCCCAGCTCACAGCCAAAACCTCAGAGTGTTTCGTGATAGTGTTGGCTTACGTGGGCGAGAATTCAGCCTTAATTTGTAGCATAATGACTGACTTGTGGATGCGACCATGCTCATATAAGCTCAATAAAACTTTCAGTGACCTATCCCACATCATGGCCTGCTTGTTCATACCTCTCCCCAGGCCTGAACTCTCTGGGGAGATATATAGCAGAGGGACTTTCCACTGCCCTCCACAACTGGATGTGTCAGGAGCCAGTAGACTCGTTTAATGCATTGAAACATAAATTATTTATTTACCCCCACTAATAATTTTAACTTCAGGTGAATGTCATCTTCAAGGAGTCATTCTGAAGCACAGCTATACAAGAGGAGTTAGGCACTCCTTGCTGGCATTGCTGTTTTTCACACAGGACGTCGAAGCTTTCTTCAAACTCTTCCCAGTCATTACACCTTGTATGTCTTTTCCCAGAGTTTTCTCTGATGGAGTACATATTCCCGGTGGAAAGGACAGAGGAATTCAAAGAACAATTTTAAAAAGACCCCCCTGAAGTATATTTGACACAGTAACAGTGGGTTCCCATTACGGATTTGTAGGTAGGTGACACTGTAGAGAGTGTTCTGCTTTCCCTGTCAAGTAAAGAGCCTCTAACTGCTAAGAAAAGGCCAGTGTTGTGAGTGGTATCATATTTAAATTCAGAATTTGAAGTCAGAAAGGAGGACAGTAGATAGCAGCAATTCAGCTGGCTTTCTCAGAGTGAGTTTTCTTGAGAAAGAAGGATTCAGCACTTTTGTTATCCACTGTAATTATACTGTGTACAGCGTGTCCAGTCCCTCCGTAAAAAGTACTTACCCTAGAAATAGTGTTGAGATGCTCTGATGTGGGCCAATTGCACTTTTTGGCGAGGGATGATCAGCTTTGCACACTGGCAAAGACTGTCCTTTTGTACTGTAAATTCTGGCAATAACCAACCTTTTCTCCTTAAACCACCAGCTTATGTTGGCTCCATTTATTTTAAATCCCTTGTTCTCAGCAGGCCGTGTAATCAGAATGACAGGCTGCTCACAGCTTCCCTGGTGCTCAGCTGCATGCAGGTCATGCCAGGGTGTCCTTTCTGGAAGGATGGCTGTGCACTGATGCCTCACTACCTGTGAGTCTGAGCATCTGAATCTTCTCAGAGGCGAGGAGAGCACAGCAGCTTAGTGTTTAACACCAATAAGTGTTGAAGGAGTGAGCATCTTCTTATTCTCTGCTCTACTGTTTTTAAATTGAGCTTGCTTTCAGCAGCCCAGCCGAATCTCTGTCAGCCAACATCATCAACATTATATTGTCAATAAAACTTTAAAGCAAAGGTCAGATATTCACTGAGCAGTAGCTGCTCTGTTAAAGAAAAACCAAACACTTGTTAGCACCTGTCCTTTTGGCAAACTATGTGATTGCTTTAGCTGATGCACCAAGCAGACACATTATTATTTTATTAGCATTACAATTCAAGAGTTTATAAAATGCACCTGCATATACCAAAGTATGAATTTTTTAAGAAGAGATGCATTTTTAAGAAAGCTAATTTACCTATTTGCATTGCTATCTTAAAAGTTTGAGAATCACCTCATGTGTCGCTTGCCTCGATGATATCAATGAATTACCGTAAACAAAAATGCCATACATCATCATTAGCGTGCCGGGGAAAGTTAGCTATTGGGTATTTATGATCAATTTGAGGAGAATATATATAATTACCATCCATTATTGTAATAAAATACCTAATATAAAACCCAGGAAAAACTAAATGCAGTCCTCAAAAAAACATGAAAGTAAAAATATTCTTCTTCCAACTACTTTGTTATTTAATGCTCTTGCTGCGTAAGGGCAGCTAGCTTCAATGTATTGGAGACAATAATTGAGCAGCATATTGAAGCAGCTTAAAATACACTGCAAACAACATGCTTAAGTGGAAACTTTCCTTTTCTTTCTATTTAGATCTTTGCCTTGTACAGCTTTTCTTAGCTGTTAGGTTTTTGTTTAGTTTTACTTAATTTATTGAACACATTTTTCTGACATACGTTTTACTTAATTTCCATGCATTTTAACTGATGTTTTAGGGGCCTTGTCCTTCTTGATGCTGATTTTTTAAATAGCCTTAGTTCATAGAACCCCAGGGCGAATAGGTGACTTGAAACCCCATCACTTCCGAGTCCTCTCTATTTGAATAATGTCCAGAAAGTTTTAAGCCAGCAAAACCATTTAAAATCCTCACGTACATTTTATTCCATCTCCTTAGTGCTATGGAAAACTAATGAAAGTTCTTATAAGGGAAATCTAGACTAATAATAATTGATTTCCCTTTGTGAAGCATTTAGATATTTTTGCTGACTGGATTTCGTTTACAGATACAGATCCGAGCCATCACAATGTATTTAAATGTAACTTTGGGGATGTTCAAAATCCCAAACCACATGAACATTTACTGTTTGTGCTTTGCATGTCTCCTAACCATTTAATGGTTTGAACCAAGCCCAACATCCAAATGCTTCCTCATTTACAGAGTACTTTGGTGCTTTATGCAGTACCAAAGGCTCCTATCAGGTTGAAGAGAAAAGATGTACAACATTTGAATGTGGTTTTCCCTGGAAGGTAAAAGAGAGGTAAAACGTGATGAGGAGGAAATGATGCACTTTGTCAGACCATTCACTGTGGTCTAATGCTGATCACTGCTTCAGACACAGAATTTTTCAGTGCTGGGATTTTTTCCCCAAAACACACAAACTTCCTCCACAATTCCAGTAGAACTATAAAAATAAAGAGTCAATTTTTTAACACTGTATTGTTTTTCCTAGCCCTATTCAGTGACTTGTATTTGACAACCTTTACAGTTGCTAAAGGGAAAAGCTGTTATTGTATTATATGCTTTACTATTCTGCTTCCCTTAGACAGTCTTTCTCTCAAAATACAACAAATATGTTTTATTTTTAAGCTGCTGATACTAGTCGCTTATACTACTTCTAGACTACACCTACACTAGTACAATAAACAGTGCCAGGAAACATTCCCAGACCTTGAAATTGAATCATTTATTGTATTACAAGTCTAGAATTATTTCTGTTTTGACTCAGGCCAACTAGCATTATCCTAGATAAGTCATTCACAATATGGGAGTCTGCATAGGCCAAATATACAAATTGAATGCAATCATTTGGATGCTAAAATAGTCTAATAATATACATGCAAGGCATTTAATGCCAGTGGGCCTCAGCAACACGGCGGTCTGAGGCTGTTTAACTTAGCAGCATAGATACAATATAGGTGCTTTCTAACATACGCAATTCCTAGGGCCTCATAAAGAAACTAACAAAGAATAAGAGAACCAAAGTCTTGTTTTCCTTTCATTTTTCTTTCCCTGCACAATTTCTCCAAAATCAAGTCACTGTATAAATTTCTGATTCTTAGAAGTTTTCTTTATGGAAAAAAAAAACATTAAATATATGATCCTGAAGAGGTAAAAATGAAAATTTTACACTATTGAAAATCAAGAATCACATCTGTGAATGAGTGTTACAGACCTGGCTTTCACCTTTGGAAATGCTATGAATGTTTTATATTTGAAGCTATAACATTTCTGTGTACTGACAAATTATTGTACCTCATGGCTAGTGGTGCTGCTGGCTGTCTCTGAGAACTGATATGACTTCCTTCTCAATTAACATGAAGGTGGATAGAGTGATTAAAATAGACCCATTGGGGGAACAAAAAAAAAAAAGGAAACAAACAAAAATAGTAATCTTTAAACATTTACAAAGTAATTTTCTCTGAAACATATATCATAATGCCTGAAATGTTTTGTGATACGAGAAATTTTTAACTTTGCTTGTTTTTGCCAACCTTCGTCTCCTGCCTATATACACATATCCAGTTTATATAACTGTATTCTACCTCCCTACATTCCCATCTGCACTATTCTTCAAAAATTCTTCCCCTAAACTATTGTGTAGGATTGTAGGATTTATGTTTTCTGTTAAACAGCTGCCAAGTTTCACTCCATAGGCGGCTGCACTTCAGTGGTGGATGAAATGCTTCTTGTAAAGTTTGTAAAGCATTTTGGGCTCTTTGCAGATGGAAGAACTGACTAAATCAGTGATACGTAACTTGTGCTTCTAGAGTTGCACGTGGCTTTTTTTGGAAGGCGCATATCTGATAGGAGCTGTTTTGACTTCTTCTTGTGAGGGAACAGGCAGGGTGTTTAGCTGTTCCCTTCCATCTTTCCAAGCAACCAGGAAAGTTGGCTTACACAGTTATTTCTCTGTACTTATATGCTCAGTACCATTCTGTACATGGCATTTGATAAAATATGTTTCAGAGCCATGTATGTTCAAGAGAAGATATATGTGAGATATACAAAGTAACGGAGAACTAAATGTGTATCCTATCGTATGTTCTGTCAAAACGAGGATCTCAATACATTTCTTAATCCTGGACTGAAGTAATAATTCAGACTATGAAATTGCAGTCAACTATGACATCATCAAAACAACATTACGATTTCACTGGAAAGCTGGAGTTGGAGGAAATCAAGACTGCACTGTTTCTTCAGTCTCTGCTGTTACAGAGAGCCAGAGCACAATGAGTGTGCATGATGAATAAGCAATGCAACTAACACTTTTAACAGGGAAGCTATCTTTCTTATGCTTCTGACCTATTCACTGAGCAGCTGGCAAATGGCTCTAGTAAAGCCATCCCGTTCTTTTTTCCAACCAAAAAATATATTGTGTATGCAGTCTTTCTAATAGATAGCAGAGATATGTCATTCATATCAATCGGTCTTCTGTATCTCTATGTTTTATTCAGCTACTGAGTTTTATGCTAAAATGCACTCTGATATTCATCAAGTTTTCAAACACTCCGTAACAGCAACTGAAAGTGAAAAATAGCCCAGGAGTCATTACTGCTTTCCTCAATGACCTGGGAGGGGCTGATTGGCATAGTGTGACTGTGGAACTAGGACAGAATTGGAGATGTGCTTGGGAGTGGGGAGGAACTTGTAGCATCAGTCTAAAAGTGGCTTATACTGTCCAAAGTAAAGGTACACAAATGTTAGTGTGGCTGTGCCATTTTTTACTTATTTCTTTTTAGTTGGCAGAAATACTTAGAAGTTGGTATGGTGAGGATGTCCCCTTCCACTATAATTCTTAGACTCGTCCTTCCATCACTGCATAAGAAAATAAATAGCTCATTATAATCATCAAGACTACTACTTCAGCTAAGCATAGCACTGTACTGCCTTTCAACTGACAGAATGATTGATGTATCATGCATTTAAAATTATAGAAAATAATCTTTTAAGTGATAGTTTTGTTTAATCTAACTAGTATAAACTGGCCAGGATAACTCTGAAAAATAAACAAATACAGAACAGCAACACATCAAAGAAACAAATAAAGAAAAGTGAAATCTGAAAGAATAAGAGTCTAAAACTGCCAAACGCTCACTGAAATGCAATGGTAGACCTGAGAATTGCGGCCTGCATGGGTCAGCATTTCAAAGGAGACATCCTTGTTGGTTTTATTCATTGTTAAATTCATTGGTGCCGTAATGATGCCTAAGGAACAACTAGGAATATACACCATTGTTGCCAAGATTTACTCAAGTAGCTCTAAAAAGTCACTGCTCTAAATAACACGTGATCCAACAAGACAAGATTGAAAAGGAAAGGTAGAAGAGGTATAATACACAATAAGAATGAACATCCCCATTTCCTGATTGTCTTTTTTATTTTTTTCATAGTCTCATGCAGGTTTCTTTTTTCATTTGTTTTCATCTTAGTCAATGAGTGGTGGGCTCAGCACATAATTTCAATAAAATGTCCTTCCAGGCAGAAAATCATCCATTAACAATATTTTGACTACAGAAGAAAAAGAAATATTTGATCTTCTCATCAGCATAATGATAATACATCTCATTTGCAGAGTGTAGATGTATATTATTTCCAGAAAGATCGTAGGCTGCTCTGCAAATGAGTATTTCTGTTCCACAGACACTACCTTACACTTGGAAAACCTGAATTTCACTGCTGTTCCCTAAGCTTATGAAAAGCCTGTTCATTACTAAGCCTGAAAATAGTTTTACGCAAGGCTTGCGAAGTGAGTAAGCTTTGTGTGGGTCTCTCTGTACAAGGAGAAACATTTCATCCGGTCTGTAGATAGAGGCAGAATAGAAGGAGATAGAAACAGGCTTATTCTTGATGATCACCTGCAAAAGATGTCATCAAAATAGTAACTAGTTCCATTCCATTTTAATAATGTTTAAGATGGCTGTTTAAAAATGAGCTCATAATAGATTGTTGCCATTACACTTGCAGAGATGTGGCCTTAATGACTAAGGGAAACATCTGAGAAGAGTTTCTGTTCTGTTTGAGAATGTGTATCCATGTGCGTGTGCACGCATCTGGATGCAGCTACATCGCATATAAAGACATATTAGAACTGTTTCAGAAGTTTTCTGTCAGACAGATTTGCTAATGAAAAATGCCACTTTTACACACTCATAAAAAGGTTTATTCTGATAGAAAGCTGTAACTTTTTGATGCATACAAAGAGAAAGTGAAATTGATTAGAACCTGCAAAAAGAAACATAAATGCTCTCAAAACAAAATCTGGGGAGAAAATTCTTTGAGAAAAGCCTGTGATTTTATTTTTTGTAAAAAAAAATTCATTCTGATTTGGATTTTTTAATGATTTTTCTTCCTGTAAGGAACATGCATTCACAGCCATATCACTTATATCATCTTGATAGTAAGGTTGCAGTAAATCTCCAAGCTTATATATACTTGTTTTTGTGTACTTCAGTTGGTTTCTTTCTTTTTTTCCTTTTCCTTTTTTTTTTTTTACTGTTTTAGGTTTTGAATTTTTCCATTGTAACTTGCTCAGAAAAGTGTACTGGGTCAGGCCAAAGGTCTTACCTAGCTCAGTATTCTCTCTCTAGCAGTGGTCATAAGTGATACACCATTAGTGTACCAGCAGAAAAATTCCTGTTAAGATTGTTTGCTTGGGGTGAGCGGGGTCATAGAAGGCCATATTTTTTATTATGTAGGTACTTTTCACTATTTTTTTGCTTTTCTTTAAAAAAACGTATGTTGTAAAACCAGCTGCTTATTCCTATTGTAGAAAAGGTTATATTTCTGCAAGGTGTCACGGCTAGAGACTCTAGTGTTGTGCTGCAAACAAGTCTTTCTTTTCTTCTTTCAGAGGAAAGCATTAGCAAAAATAGTGAGAGATAAACATCTGCAGGCAGCCAGTGATGATTAGTTGGGACACAGATTACATGAAAATTCCTGCTTAACACTGTAACAGCATTTCTGAATTAAGATATTATTTCATTCCTTTATTCATTCATTTGTCTTTGTCTTGGGGTGTAGGGTTTTGTTTTTTCCTATTAAGTTGATGTTATTTAAGGGTAAAACTGTCAGAACAGTTAGCTTTTCTACTGAAGAGTCAGGCAAGAGGGAGCATGTCATTTTTTAGAGTTACCATTTTTACAATTATGACTACATAGATCATCAGATGTCATGGTAAGAATGTCCTTACATACATCTGAAATAGATGAATAAAATGCTGTTTGTATCTATTGGTATTCCAGATAGATTATGTAAGGAAAACTGAGGTGGATGTTTATTTTTATCTATGGTCTAAAATACAAACCAGCATAAATAACTGTTAAATATCATTAAACACGTTAAATTGCTGCATTTAGCATAAGCTAACCAATATGTGTACCAAAATAATAATTAGTATTGATTAATGACTGTATTTATCTTTTTGACCAAAATGTTATTCAGGAGTTCTTAAATGAAATGTTTTGTTTGCAGTAACTACTGCTATATTTTAAAATATGAGATATGAAGGATGCTCTATTGTAAACTAGGAAACTTTATTCTGCCTACTGTGAGTTATGACTGCATATCAAATTTTAATGAAAAAGGATAAATAAATTGTCTCACAGTTCACCATCATCTACTATATCACTCAGTTCATCCCATATAATATGTAATAAACGGAATGCTTCCATTTTTGCTTTATGTGACGATTTACAACCAGTACCATTGCCTGAGAAATTGTCATTCCACAGTAGCTCACATAACCAGTGAGTAGACTAAGATTCCATGCTGTACATCTTGACTGAAGAACACATGATTTTAAAAATCTTTAATAAAAGCTGAGACTGGCAAAAAGCTGAGATACATAAATTATATTAGCAGTAATGTACAACCTTATTTCTCAGCTCTGTTCTTGACACATTCAGGACTTAAATTTCAGAAAAAGGGAAAAAAAACAACAAAGTAGAAGCCAGTAAAACAGTTTATGCAATGGTTGCTCTATTCATTCACTGTGTTGGCTGATTAATTCTTCTATTTGCTATTAATGTCCTTAGCCTTCTAAGAAGAGAGATCTAACATTTAAAAAAAAAGAGTAGAAATAGTCTGAGAATCTATCTCACTAAGAAACCTCTAGGACTGTTGCTGGCAAATTCAAAAAAATTAGAGAAATAAAACTGACAAAGCAACTGGGAGGTTAGGCTAATTTTCAAATCTCTGACTGTGGCAGGAAGAATTTTTTGAAGAAATTTTTACTTTCAACCTTCTTTATATTCATCATACCACGGTAAACTGTTCATCTGAGTGAGGATAGGAAAAGAAATTTCACAGTACAGTTAATAGTCATTAAAGGAGCCAGGGTAAACTTATTTCTCTGATATATACAGCCCAGATAATGAAAGTGAGGAGCACTGGAAGTCCCACTGAAGTTTACTAGATTTGAGTCTCCTTAAGTCTCCTTTTCCCTGATGAGGACTTTCAAGTAGTTTCCTTAATAATTTCATATCTAATCCTATGAAAGAGACCTACCACGATTCTTTTTTAAGAATGACATGAATAATTATTTGTCCCAGAAAGAAACATCCTAAATGGGTCTGTTTTGCATGGATTTTTTCCCGATTCTTGTTAGTGGTTTCTGTGGGAGCAAAAATGAACAAGGTCATGAACACAGTCTAGGTCCTCCCACTTCGGACAGTTGGTGCAGGACTGAGTGGAAGAACCATTCCAGGAGGAACCTTTGATGAGATGGGAGAACAGTTCTTGATATTTTTTATTTCCTGAAGAGCAGCTGTTTGTCACATATCTGTCACTATTTGATACGAACAAAGGCTGAAGACACCATGAATAAGTAAAAAACTCATGTACTGGATAGATTCCTGAGCCATTAGCAATTTTTTTTTTAACAAAACATGAGCACCTGCTGCTTTAGAATCATTCCTGAGAAGAGGAAGATTCATC
>VZSC01012003.1:270809-338316 GCA_013398225.1 Steatornis caripensis
TAACTCTATTCTAAAAAGATATTTTTACATTATGAATGCTGATGTGAAAAGGAAAGGTGCAGAATAGAATGTATTTAAAGATCTTTCCTTAATATGAGATGACTGATGTACTGTAAATGAAAGTTAAGGGGTTATTAACATTCTTTTGTGAGTACCAGATTCCTCGCACAAAGTATGGAGATAATTTCATGGTAGATCCAGAGATCTGAAAGTTTGGTTTTTTGCATTTATTTCAAAGCAGGGGCGCTATTTCAATTTTTAAAATAGATTAATTCTTAGGACCAGATATCCACCTACCTTTAGCCTGGCTCCTAAGGAAGTGAGACTTACATAGTGTAACTTAAAGCTCTTTGTGTATGTATGCATCTATCTCAATACTTTTTTGTACCTGCTGGCCAATTTAAAAAAAAAAAAAAATGACAGCTGGGTAGCATTGAATTCCTTTTGTTAGTGCCCTCACTGAGAAAGAGATTGAGTCTTGAGATCAATCCTTATTAGATACTAAAGAGGCCATGCCAGCATGCACAACCATCATTCTCCACACTAGGGAAAATCTAGTGAAATCTTTCCCATAATAAAAGCATGAGAGTCCAAAGCCTGAGACATGGAGACTAGCATTTATCAGTTCTGCTGCTTATGTTGCTATGCATGTATAACACATTTATTATGGATTTCTTGAATTTCGATGACTTTTTAATGTTTCAAAATATTTCTCAGAACTGTATGTCTAAATACTAATAAGACTCAAGTGAGCATACTACTTATTGAAGCTAATGGGAGATAAATGTTGTCTGGGCCTCTTAATGTAGAAATGTTTCTTCCTTTTTATTAGTGATTCCATAATATTGAAATTACTTGTACCATGGAGATGGAAGAAAATCCATTGTGACAGATCATGTTTCTACATTCATGAACGGCATGTCAACAGCTCGTAATTTTCTTAAATCTGTTCATTACTCTGAATCACACACGGGATCAGTTTGCTGAATAATGTTTGCTGCTTAGTTTGGTCAAGAACTGTAAGTTGCAAAAGGTTTGTATGCAAAATCGGAGCTGTGCTGGCTGAAGTTCAGTCTGTGGTCTTAATACCACAGCTACAAACACTGAAAGATTGCCTCCCTAGACTGTTCCATGCCAGTTTAAAATATGGCGTTTCCAAAAATATTCTCAATAACCAGTTCATTTATTAGCGTATTAGGAAAATGTGATTGAAAAAGGTTGTGAACTCCATCTGTTTGCTCCACAGTCCTATTGACTATATTGTACTTTATCTTGAGGTTTTCTTCTGCTCCAGCACTAGCTTTTAAAATTCCAGCAACTCAGGTGGCTAACCATATGTGTTCTTAATGAGGCAGGGAGTTAATTACCCATTTAATTCCTTTAAAAAATTCCCTTGCTTTCAGTGAAGAAGCTTCCTTGAAACAATTCTATCTCCTTGCATGTCCTGTGGCTCTTTATTAGTGATGGATATTTGTTGCTGGACATTTCTGAGACTTGAAGAAATTGGCAGGAATATATTTGTGCATTATACTTCGGAGGTTTCAAAGACCTGCACTGAAAACTTTCATAACCCTATAGCAACAGATAAACTGTTACTCAGAGAAAGTGGTTATCCAAAGAAAAATTGTAAAGTAGTCCAGTAAAGAGTAAACATAGTTTTCAGTAGATTTTTAGTTTCGCTTAGAAGGTCTTGAAATCATTTTCTTCTAGTGACACTCTTTCTGTACTACTTCATGGAAGCAGCCTAAAATTTGGCTCCAAAGAATTTTCAAAGAATTCAAATTTCAAAGAATTTTCAAATAATTCAAATGTTTGAATGAAGGAAATCAAAATTTAAGGATCCCAATCTGAGCCAGTAATTCTTGTATCCTCTATCATCAGTAGAATGAAGTAGCTGCTTCCAGAAAATCATTATCTGATGTGTCTTAGATACTAGTTTCTGATAATTGAGTCGCTTTTCAGAAGTGCATCTTTCCCACCACTGAATATAAAGGGCATTTTAGGTAACTTGCATAGTCTTGTACAGCTAAAGTTTGGTAAAGTAAAAGCTCTTGCTCACATGCAAGTTTGTTCAAGATTTTGGAATTATTTCTCTTCCGTCTCAGAGCTCTATCAAAGGAGAAAGAGATAACAGAGTTGTATAATAATAATAATAATAATAATAAGTGCAGCCTTAAGAAAAATGAAATAGTGTTCCCAGTATTAGTCACAGTCACTATTAAGGGTCATGTTGCAGGACTTAATAAGACAATAAGCCAGTAGCCAATGTTCTGCATAAATAATGAGCCAAATCAAAATCAGTCATGCATCTAATTGGGACATTTGTACTACACTGCTTGAGGCATAGAATACTTTTCTATGCTAGATATGTGCTTGGCAAAATTAATCAGATAATCAACTCGCAGTCTCATCTCCATTTTCTGAAACTCTTTGTGCCACTAGATATGGGTAAGATAGTATTTCTGCTGACGGTGATCTTTAACAGGTTTTTAAAAAAGACAGATAGCTATGTCATTCCAGACAAAAATAGCTGTAAAGGGGATTTTGTGGATACTATTACTCTTTGAAAAGTATCGAAGCCTATGGGAAAAGAGCCAGACTGGTGGCTCAGATTCTCTTTCCAGCTCTTCAGATACCCTGGTCATTGACCATAGCCATATTTTTACCCCTTTTTGTGCCTCACTCTCCTCCTTTCTGAAAATAATAAGGAAGCATTCCTTTCTGTGCTACGTTGAGTGCCATTTCATAAGACCAAGAGGTTGTTTTCAAAACATAGGTTACATTAAGAACTCAGTGAATTATTAGAAAAACCTAGGAATGGGACTAAAATCCTGTCAGGATCAAGCTCCAGAGCCGGTTAGGGCAAAATAGCTTAAACAGTAGTGTAACATGTAAATTAGAGTGTTCTAGGAAGATTAGATCATCACTGTTCTCCTTAAACTAACAAACCACTGTCAGGAAAGAGATTATTTCCCTACCTCATGCCTGAGATGGACAGAAGGCCAATTGAGCCCTCAGACAGATTCATCCAACTCACCTGTGGTCACTTGAATTATTCAACAGCTCTTTTCTGTGCTACCTTCTCTCCTGTGGACCTTATTGACAGAATGGAGATGTGGACCCATCACGTAGCAGAACAACACCCTGAGGCTTTTTGGACCCTATTGCAGTTCACGTGGCAAGGACATATCTGATGACTTGCAGAGGACTCTTTGTGCTCAGGGGACAGCAGGACCTGGTCATCTGAGGGCACATGGACAGGGAATATGTGATGGGCAAAAAAGCGTGTTGATAATATTACAGGCACAAGGACAAACATGTGAGAGGAGGAACCACAGCGTGTATTCCTCAAGAGGTCTTTTGGCAAGGTCTATGGAGCTGTATGGGCTCTACTGTCCTAAAGTACAAAAACATGGCAGTACAGAACACCCTTTATACAGTCTTTATTGTAATATTCATATCTACATTTATCCCAGAAACAGAAGAGATTCTTTTTTTAAACTCAGGAAAGAAAATGTACTGCATCCAGAAGAATATATTTGGGGAACTGCATTTCAAGACTCACTAAAGAAGTAAAAATACCAAAGAGAACTGATTTCTGAACATTAACATGCATCGGCCATGTCTAAGTTAGGCACTAGTTATTCCATTTTGTTTAGCCTGATAGTGATGGTACAGTAACAAAGTGCTCTGGATAAATATCAGTTTGCTGCAGTGCTAATGAGAACTCTGGTGAAAGATTTTCAGCTAAGTAACTCTCAGCCCAATTGAAATTAAAAAGTACACAGTCTTTCAAGGTGGCTGTTTTGGTGCTTGATTGTGTTGGAGAATTTAGCAGATCTCTTTCTAAATTACACAAACTTTAAACAGGACAAGATGATCATGAGAGCTAGCTACATGTCCTTTCCTGGGATAGGTTTAGTGTGCTTACACTAACTTTGTCTTTCAAGAAAGCTCTAACAATTCCCTGTGCATAGGCTTTCTGACTCAGAAGAGGTATAAACTCATCTTAGTATGGACCATAACCAAGGTTTTTATGGTTAAGGTCAAGCTAAATATAACAAGCTGTAATCTAGACCTTTATTCATATTGCTGTTGACTGAAACCCCTTCTGAGGTTTTAAAAAAGTTTGATTAACTTTCTCAAGTTTGCAATTTTTCATACCTGTCCGCCTTCTTATTAGAGCAGATAAATCTCTACAATTGAAAACTGACATATTACAAGAGACTATTCCTGCTGTGTTTCTGATTTGACTGGCATGACTATAACTCAGTCATGTTTAAATGCCAGTTTGTAACTCCTTTAAAGTAGTGGCTTGAGGAAACCAGGCTGTCCGCAAAATCCTCTTATGTTATAGGCAGCCACAGGAAATTAAACAGTTAAAGCTGAGGTCAACCTAGAAAGAGAAACAGAATATTTCCCATAGCACCTTAGCTGCTCTGTAGTCTTGCCCCTGGGCCAGGGCAAGTTGGGGACCACTGGATTTTAAAGCACTGCTTTCGCAAAACACCCTGTTTTGGATGCTTAGCAGAATCAAAATTTTAAGTGTCTTAGTTTCATCTGGCTCAGTTATGATCTGCCCATGAAATCATATTAACTGAAGTTAAAAGATATGACAAAAATGTGGTAGGAGTCTATTAATTGCAAAACTAACTTTGCATTAACCTAGAAACTTTAAAATTAGGTGGTTATTTCCCACCAAAGTTTTAAGCTTTATTTTATCAAACTTGAAATGTTTTGAATGTGAGAGATCAGAACTGGGTAGCTAGTAACAGTTTTCCTTTTCCGGGTAGGAAAAAATTTCATTTACAGGTATAAATCCATTGGAGCAATCATCTGTGCTTGGTAAAAGTAAGATGATAAAGCTTAGAGTATTGATATAAAATTGACAGACAAGGGAAGGATCCGAGTTCAGTTGCATTTCCCCACAGAAGATCCAGAATTAAATAACTTGCATAAATATGGTGAATTCATTAGGGTCATGCCTGTGATTAATTTAACTCTTAGTTGGTAAATCCAGGCTGAAGAGAAAAGCCTGTCTAAAAGCAATTAATCAAGTGCTCAGGATTAATGGAAATAGCTTGTCTGAAGGCTGGGAAATTGTAACATTAAAACATTTTTATCTTTGTTACTAAAATCTATTCCAGAGACCTCAAAAAAAGTCTCAGAAATCACTCAAGTCAGAGAAAAAAACTCTGAAAAGTTATATACCTCCTTGCTTAACTTCCAGTAGTCAGGCCCTACTCTTCTTAGGTTTGGCTATTACCAAACACAAATTTTGTAGAAGTGTATTTTCACTGTTTTCATTGTTGCTCCAAGTTGCTCTTTGAAGTGAGTAAGATCAGCATTAAAAGATATTCAAAGTTCCATTAGTGCTGTACACCTGTACTACTCATAAATAAATACTCAAACATCCCAAACAAAATTATGTATACCCATTTATGTCCATTGCTGTAGAAATCTTTTTTTCAAGGGTATAACAAAGGTTTTCTTTTTTCTGATGCTGTCACCACCTTTATGTTTGGAACAAGAAAGTTTCTACTACTGTGTTAAATCTTCACATGCTTCAGTTTGAATTTCAAGTACATATTGGAGTTGGTACTGTTAGTGAATACGATTTTCCTCCATTCTCACTGTCCAGCCATAATTGTTATATCCCAAACACTTTCTTCATAGTGCTGGTTTTGTTCTAAGATTTATTAATGACAAATTTTACCTCAGATTATCACAGGGTTTTTTAACAAGTTCTGTAATAATATCTAAATTAAATACACCACCATTGTCACTTTGGAGGATTAAAAAATAACAACCAATGGCACCTGAAGCCTTGATCAGTTCTGCTCCTTGCTACAGACCCCCTAATTTCCCCCAAAAGTTTACACACCATTGCAGACAAGAAGTGAGCATGACTAATGAACAAAATGAATGCAGGGTAACAAAAAAGTATTTTGATTCACATGATAAGTACGCACAATTTAGCAGTATACTGTCCATTTCTCTTTGATTTGGAAATCTCATGTGGAAGCAGATTAATTTTGTGGGAATATATGTTTTTAAGACATGTTTTCCCAGTGGCTTAGGGGTGCAATGGGGGAAAGCATGAAAGTGCTTAATGAAAATTGTATTGCAAGGTGGTAATGGCTGATGTGTTTTGGAAAGCATGGAGAGGTCTGACACTCTCCACAAAAAGCCCTGAGAGAAAAAAAGATAGAGGTAGGGTGAGGGAGATAAGCCTGGAAGGCCTTTAAATTGAAGATAGTTCGTGAGTGATGACATGAGAAAATGTTCAATACCAGTGCAGAACCCCAGAAGGGGTGATAAAAGGCTCCAACCAGACATCCAGTACCCTGATCTTCTATGTCTGAAACAGAGATAGCAGATTGTCAGATTAGCAAAAAAGTTTACAATGCTTTCAACACAAAATTATGTAAGGAGGGCGGACTAGATGACAATTTTAGGTGCATAAACTACAGGAAAGGCTTTGGTCTGCTTTGCCCAGGAAGGAGCAAGAAAAATTAAAATCTGCTACTTTTTGATCTTGAATGTGTATTTAGAATGACGCTGGTTTCAGAGTAAAAATGTTAACTGCATTACAGCCCCTGTGAGCCATTTTAAGGATTATCCATCTCCTATTTTGACAAAATTATGTTTGAGCTTAATCTTTTAGATTTAGCATGACCTTTTGATTTCAAGGTTTTCGAAAGTTCCCACAGACTATCTCTGGACAGCTCTGTATTATTTTGCGAATTCTTTCATCACTGGGTCATATCTTTATGGTCTATGGCAACATAGCTATGACTTATGATGTCACTTATGCTTTACATCCTAAAAGTGTTCACAGAAAGTTCATGCTCTTGTAATTTGGTTTAATCTTTTGAATGTTTACTTTTTTATCACCTTCAGACCAAAGGCAGAGAGTATTTAACTAAAAATAAATTGCATGTTACAATATTTTTAATAAGTTTTGCTCTTGTAAAAAAAAAACCAAACTTGAAGAATCTGACAAAGTAGTATATATTTAGTTCACAAAAACAGTCTTACCTTTGATCACCAATGTGTAAGTGAAAAAACATGCTGTAGAGTTTCACTTTTCTTCACTTTAGAGGTCAGAGAGGGTAGGAAAACTGCTTTTTCATTTAATTGCACATAAACATGTCCCCAGCCGCTGCTTAAGCCAAATCGTACACAGAATGTTAAACTACTGCATGTGAAGTTAGCAGCAAATTAATATTTCATGAAAATTCTGCATTAACCCCTTGATCCTGACCTTCAGGTTTAATGGGGAGCTGGAACAAAGATGTAGACCAAAGGCTTCAGTGCTGCAGTAACAACAAAGAACACTACTTCTAGAGCTCATCCCTTTCCTCTCTGTTCAAATTATCCATGAAATTTGGCACGACTCTAGATATTTCTTCTTGGCTCCAAAGTTCTGACTGTCCCCACACAAATCCACTCAGGAGGAGAAAGTGGCTTTCATTTACCCATTTCATTCTCCTATTTACCTTGCATCTTAAAGTATAAATTTCAGAAAGGACAAAATTATTTCCTGGTTTGCATATCTCTCTGCTAGGCTTTGGCCAGCACTTGTATGTATTCCTAGGTCTGAAGATATGGACACATACCTTTGTTGGTCTTGGATGTTGTGTCCTTGGGCATCATCTTTCCTGGTGATATACAGTATCAAGCACTGCTCATCGGTATTCCCTATGTCTAGTAAGTGATTATGCTGAATATACTATCCCTAACTTAAGAGTCATCCATCACAGTTTGCTGCTCTCAGAGGCATACTTCAGCGACAGGGTGCATGCCCATCCACTGGTTGAGTTGTCATGGTTGTGATTTAGGGCAACACTCTGAGTTCTCACGAGCTGTAGATATGGTGTGCGACAGCCAGAAGATGATGCAGGTAGTGACATTGCACCCAAAGAAGGGTGCTCATTGCTGGAGATCAGGCTTAGCAGTAGGAAGAGCCTTTTAAAGAGGAGATAACGGATGTTGTGGATTCTCAAAACAAATCTAAAGGCCAGAGAACGACAAAGCCTATGTGTGGCGGTTTCAGTGCTTGCCTAGGGTTTCTTGAGGAATGTGTTTAACACAGCATTCCTCAAAAACTTTTCCCATTCTAACGGGACTCTTCTTCTTCTTGGTATTTAAATATTACCTGTTACCTGACTCTCCAGATAAGGTAAAATGAAGAAGACACAGTAACTCCCATATTTTGCCCAGCACTTGCATTCATAAAGATATTGTCTCCGGTAGAGAGAAAAAATTGATCAGACCATTTGTCTTTTTCACATTCATATTGTTGTTAGGACCCCCTTTTGTACTAAAACTGGCACATAGATACGGAATTGATAACTGTATTGTAAATCTACCACTGAAAGGGCTTAAACACCTGAGCTTTCAAAATCAATCAGTCAGTCGATCAATCACTAGCCCCAGCGTGGGTACTGAACTCCTCTGGAGTGGAAGGAAATATGGATTGATGCTGTATTGTCTGCTTCTGTCTGTCAGGAATCAGTAGTTCCAAGAATCGCAACTTTCCCATTCACTGTCTCAGGCATTATTTCTGAAACTCCATGATGGCAAATTCAAACATTAACTGTGTCTCTGCCAAACGTTTTAGTACACACATAAAGTCCAAGTGCCCAGTCATGGCCGTTACAGACACTGCAACAGGAAGCACTCAGGTTTGGCACTGCCAGAGGATACCCAGGTGCAGAACATAGAACTAAGAGAGGTTCTCCACCTTGGTGCAGAAATTTTTCCAGCATATATTTTAGTACTAATGACATCCTTTCACAAATCTTCCTTTGAAGAATTCAAACCATTCTATTGCAAATGTAAATGAAAAAATAGGTATGGGACTTGCTTATACCCTCAATATCCACAGTAGCGCATGTTTCAATTAAAAGTAAAATTATTGCATTCTTTAGTTTGTGCAATTTCTTGATAGAATAGTACATTTATATGTTAATTTTGCTAAGATCAACTTTATTTATCTACAGGAAGCTATTCCAAGATTGTTGTACATTTTCTTCGCTTCTGAAATGTTATCACATTTAATTGCCTGATCTTATTTGGGTTGCAATCATAGTCATTAATTAGCAGGAAGGTGAGGGACAGCATCATATCTAACTATCTGTTATGGCTGCTTTAATGAGGAAAATACCTGCCGTCATTTTAAAGGCATCCTGTATACTTCACAAATACAGCTTGCTGTAGCATTCTCATTTAGACTGTGAACATCAAAGGAAATTGATGTCAGGTGTGAACAGAAGCTGTTGAATATATCTGTTGAGGAAGCTGAGTAGTATGTCTGGATGGGAGAGATGAAGGGCAGCTTAAAACATTAACAAAACTACAGGTAATTAGTGTAAACTTTCAAGGGTAAGGTATGCTTGAGGAATAAAAATGTTGTTTATAGCTATTCCCTGTAGTGCCACTATCGCTAAGGGTCTGTCAATGTTTTCATTTATAAAGCTCTATCTTTATAGGATTGTGCACTAGTAATAAAAAATGTGCTTGAGGCAAGAAGTTGACAATTTAAAGAAAAATAAATTGTTTTTGTTGTTTCAGTGGGATTTTTTTAATTATATGAGTATACGAATAATAGAAGTTTATCTGTTTTGAATGGTTTTTTTTCCTTTGTATAATTCAGCTGCTGGTTTAAAATCAAATTAATGAAATTTGGCAAGCAATTAGTTCTTAGTATGGACTAACAAGCGTTGGAATTCTTGGGGAAAAAATAAATAAAACAAGATTATTTAGTGTTTCGCAGGCAAAATTATACCTTTCAAAGAGAATCATAAAGAATTCAATGCATCTGCAAAACATGTTGAATGAATATTTTCATTGCAAGGAACGTGTTACAGTACATTACCTGAAAAACAAGCTTTAAGAAGTGCCAAAATATAAACACATGTGGTCAGTTATAAAGAGGTTGGAAGTTTACTGTGCACTAGCTGGCTTGCTGACTGGCTGCTAATGATGTTGTTATACCTTGTCTCAGTAATTCTCCACAAATAGAATACAGTAGGAACCTTCTTGGGCTATTGATATCCTCAGGCTCCTACATGCTTAAGGCAGGCACAAAGTAATTTCCTAGGGGGAAAAAAAAAAAACCAACAAACCAACAACCATGCTTTTGACTCTTACCACGCAATTACAGCTGAATATTTTTTCACTGTAGTTCATATTGCACTCTCTTTGCTATATGGAACACTTTTCATCGTCATCACATTACAATGATCAGAGTAGTGAAATAATGGTTGCACATTTGTGAAATAGAGCCTTTTAAACAAAAGTTTAAGGGCCAACGTGCCATAGGTCACATAAGTGCATGTCGAGAATCGTACTTGTAGTTCATACAAGTTTTTTCACCTTCCAAGATTTCCAATTGCTTTAGAAGGGAACCCAAGTATCATTACCATATTATTATACAAATGAGGGAACTGAAGACAAGCAAGCAGTTGGCTGAAATGCCCCTCAGCAGAGCAATGCTAGCAAGCAACTGGAAGTCACACCTCTTGAACACTATCCTAGTGCTTTACCCACTGAATGAGTATGCCTCTGCTACGTCTTCAAGTGCTGGAAAATACTAGCCCAAACTGTATCTCAAGAGTTGGTATATACTCCAAAATGAAACCCTGTAAGTTTTGCAAATATTTTAAAGATTTCTATCAAATTCCTAAAATACAACCTGGATAAAAAAATATGTCTCTTTTTTTTTTTAATGGTGAAACCCATTGTTTCATCCATATATATCTAGGGATCCATGTGTGTATATATATGTGTGTGTATATATATGTATGTATAGTGTATATATATATATTCCTTACTCCTCAAGGATCATAGTTTCAAACTCACAATGCATCGGCATTGAGGAAGACACAGCACCATAGTCACAAATACTTCCTGCTGCAGTTTTTCTTGAGAGTTGACTTTTTAACATTAGAAAGTGCATCCATTTTGAATTGTGTCCTTCTTAACCGCAAAACCAGCGTTTAACTTTTGTGATGACTATTACAGTCACCATTTTGATGGGAACACGTTAGTGGTTTCCTGCTACTCAACCAGTTCCTGAACCTGCAATCAATCGTGAATTTGGGTACATATGCCCAAAAGGCAGAATCACAGGCATCTAACCCAACCACCTGCATAACATAGGCTAGAAAACATCCTGAGCATGATTCCCTGTCTTTAGAAACAGAGCATCTTTTAGAAACATCCAAACATAATCTACCATTTTCTCTGTGTAATTTCATGATATAAGAGACTGAAATTGTCTTTGTCACATTACATCTTGTGAGCCCTGACAAGCCCAGAATCAGTGTAACTAAGATCCTCCGTCTGACTAGAGGTGTGTCTGTCAGGGAAACTGAGTGGGAACTACCAGTCTGGATCCTGATACTAATTTTGTAATAAAGCTAGTCTGTGAATCAAGACCTCCTGATCTTCAGTGTGCTCATATATATATTAGGTTTCTTTTTTTTCCTTCTCTCTTAAGCTCATCATCCACTGCCCCTGTATGAAAGGGCTGAATTCTGCCCTTGGATCCCTGACTTCAATTGAAATTCAGTTTAAAAGGCTGAGAGAAATTTTGGCACAAAAGATCCCATATATTCACACTTTCTTTTCATGATCATGAAGCTATGTTTGGGTGCAATAATCACCTGTCAAATAGTAAAGAATGTACTGCATTCTGCATGTGTGGTTGGTTTGGGTTTTCGTTTGGCTTTTTTTTTTTTTTTTTAGGATAAAAGTGCTTTAATTTCTAGTTAAATGCAAAGCCACAGTGAAGGAACTAAAATTTCAGAAAAGATGTTGGAAGGAGGACTGCAAGTAAATCCAAATAACTGAAGTACAATATATGCTATTTTATGTGAAAAGACACAATTCTGCTCTTGCAATTCAGATGACCTTGAAATAGATATGACACAGCCATTTTGTTTAATGATATGCCTAATACTAATATGGAGATGACAAAAACTATTTTAGACAGTTCCCAATGACTGACAGGTAGTGATATCCTATGAAAAGCTTGAGCAGAACTCTTTCACCATTTCAACAATTATCCTTTTTCTCTCAGAAGTTAAACAATAGATGAGACCTCCTAATGGCTTTCCATGTGTTCATCACAGCTACCTGCGTGAATTTGCAGTAATTAAGCAATCTGAAACACTGACTGACCCAGAGAGAAAGCTATTCCATATCGGTGGTGTCCTTGAAATGTCTTCATCATCAAGCGATCTCTTCTCTTCATCTCAGTGAAAGCTAATGTCAGCACTACTGTGTAGCAACCCTTCCCCTAAATAGCTATTGAAATCTTATAAGGATGCCTTTTTTATTTTAAAAAAAAAAAAAAGAAAGAGACAAAAATTAAAAAGATAAAAATCCCACCAGCAAAGCAGTGTGGGCAGAGAAATGGCCCTGTGAAAATGTTTCTGCTATCAGGAGGGAGGGAAAGGGGGCTTGGTGGGGATAAAAACAGTCTTTTTTTTTTAAGGTCAAAAATATAATTAGCATTTGAAAGGATGTGAAGATGCACTACCTCAGGGACCACAATGGCCAAATTTGTGCCATTTAATGTCAACAGCCATTGGAGTTGTGATAAAATTAATAGAGCCTTGTGTGATTGATAACATACCTCATCTGCCATTCCAGTACAAAAATCCCACAGGTTTAGCAGCAAGGAACAACGTTTAGATCACTTTTGAAAGGAAGCTGTTTGAAAGATGTACTTATGGGCTTTAATTAGCTTCTGAAATACGTGACAACCTTCCGCACCACTACCAAAAAGTAAAACTGTATTGTTTAATTATTAACTGTGTGAGGTGAGTTTAGTGAATCTCCATAGTAAGAGGACATTATTTTTGGACACTGAAGGGCGAGAGTAATGACAAAGGCGGACTTCCTACAGTGATTTATAAAGTAGAAAAACAATAGTTTATGTGAGAGAAACAAAGGAGGTGGATCACTGACAGTGAGGAGAGTTAAACAATGGCTTAAGCACTGAAAGCAAGCTAGGCATTCTGTAAATACCATACACTTTAACTAGGAATCTGTTTATTGGTAGACTGCACCAATTTTTCTACACTACTCTGAAAAAAAAAATTTAAATGTTTTGGCCAATGTTACTTTCAGAGTCACATTGATTAGTTATGTTATGAATCAGAAATGAAAATTTTGCTTAAGGGCACCAAGTCACAAGCCTGGTAGGGAACATATGTGTGATTCTGTTGAATAGAAAATGCAGTCTGGTCATTAATGTAAAGTATTGATTACAAATCTATTTCATGGTTTTGGGACACCAGCTTTTTTTACATTTTATGAAAGAATTATTTTACTTGATTAGGGTTGTATAGTGTACAATTTTTAGATTTTTTTTTTAGTGCCATCAATCCTCCTTTCATTTTTTTGTAAACTGAGTTATGTAAACCAGTGCAATAAGTTAACAAACTGTTCTATCCTTTAGTGGTTAATATGCTACATATATATTTCTAATAAAACAGCATTTTTTATCCTACTGAAAACTCTCGATGATTGACTGAAAAACAATGTATAAATACTTAGCTGAATATGTCATGGGTCTGTGACAGTGTTTTCATATATCTATACATGTATTCACTATTATTTTATGTCATTAAGGTTATAATCTCAGTGGAAAGATGTCCAGTGTTTAGGGTTGGGTAATATCATCCCAATACCTTATCACAGTCCAGAGGAGCATCAGACTTCAAGTCATCACCACCAAATTACTGCAGCACTGATTTAGCAAAGACTTCCACTATAAATCCTAACATTCCTCAACAGTTGCAACAAAATAAGTCTATCATCTGATCTGTCAAGAGTAGAACTAGCTGGGGGAAATCACTGGGGCAAAAGGTGAACTGGTTAACCAAGAATTGAATCTTTGATGAAAAATTTAATCAAAACTTAAATGTGACCAAAAAGGGCTATCCATCAAGATCGCAAAGCTTTGACTGTAGCAGTCATCCAATGCATTAAATAAAGTGCTGAATCACTATGAACTGCCCCAGTGATGGTAACTACTCCCCAGCTTCAGTGGACAAAATACAGGAAAGGAGCCACAGTTACGCTCTCCTCTGTGTTCTCTGCCACTGGCTCTGCCCTCTAAAAAATGTGCAGAACCAATTGAAAAGTTCTTAAAACCCAATTATTTGCTTTGAAATCAATAGTTCAGTGTAGGAGGTCACTAGGCCAGAGTTTCTGTTGGTAAACCTGTGTCACTTGAGCATCTGGCAGTAGCACACAGTATCTAACATCTTGCTCCCTGATACATTGCGCAACATAGAGAAACAAGCATAGATGCATAATGACTAGTAAAGGCAACAAAACCTGAGGCATAGTCTACTTCACATGATATACACGCAACTTAGCTAGGAAGTGTCTTATCACATGTAACACTTTTAATAAATAAATTCATTCAAGAATTTTAAGTGATAGGGGAAAGCTTCCTGAATAGTCTAATGCTTTGATAACTTAATGGGACTATCCATATCCCAGCTGATAAATGCACAGCAATTCCTGTCAAGATACTGGCACTCAGAAAAGCTGATGGACAGAATTATACTTTAAATACCACTTACATCCGCAGGCTAACTACTGGCAAAAACAACTGGCCTTAGAAATTGAGTAACAATGACAGTATCATAAAAAATGCATGTAATGCCAAAACAACACAGGAAAATATTTTTTATCATTGTTGTATGTACTTCAGTGGATTGCTGAATGTAGTAAAATGTATTAATTTTCCTTTTATAAAACAGTAAGCCTGTAAAATATAATGTGTTGAGGCCAGAGAGATTAGAATTGCATATATATCTAGTAGCACTCATAACTATGACAAGGAGCCCAAACACATCGTTTACACTGCTGTTATAGGTAAAGCAGATAGGAAAGCCTATAATTAAAATTGTCCCAAAATTCCCAGAGAACTTTATTTCAAGCTGGTATGACTATGCCATTGACTTGTTTTAGCATGAACCATTTGGGATGAAAAAACTCTTCAAAGGCAGATGTCTTACTTCACCCTGCAATATTTTTCAAATTTCAGCTATGATTTTGTAACCAGATTATTTACAATACCTTTGCTAAGAAAGCCTAGTAGTTCCAAGATTTCAGAGAGGTGCTTGAAATTCAGCTGAGAGGAAAAAGGATGAAGGGAGAGAAAAGGGTCAGATTTGTGCCTGCTTGTTAGTTTATGGCGTAGTTTTCTGAAGACTGTGTTCATACGGAGCAGCTTTTATTCCCTCACACCTCTTAACTGCTGAGGGACTGTGCTTGCACCTTCCACACAAGCACGTATGAATGCCCCAATACAAGCCTGCATCTTGGGGCGAGATTTCCACATTCGATTTCTTTCCAAGCAAAATAGTATTTGATGCAGCAGTGAGAAACAGAATGGATAGCAGGACTTTACTTTCATTGTTAGCAGCTGTATTTTCTTGTAATGTTGAAGGATGAACAAGAAATGGGTCAGTGCAGAAGCACTGAGTGAACTGCAGCAAGTGTTGACTGCACCATACTGTCCAGTATGGTCTGGCCAGTCTAACTGGCCAAAATAAGGTTATCTTACTGAAATGCCTAGCTTAGTTCAGGAAATATTAAATGTTTGACTTTCAACAAGTATGGGGTTTTTTTAAAGGCATCGTTCACTTTTTAAAGGCACGGGCACAATATCACTGTCGTTTGAAAGATTTCTGGCAAAGCATTTCCTTAACAGAATATGAAACTTCATCAAAATCAACATTTTCAAAGAAAGCATAGATTTTGTTGAAAAATTTGGGTAGCTATGAAGGATGGGATTTTGCCTTATTATTTCAAATTTATTTCAAGATATAACTCATCAAAACGAGATTCTAGTGTATGTGGAACGACATACCTCTGTCTTTGTTCTCCAGACTGTGGTTCTACTGGCAGAGAACCATTTTGCCAACCATCTTCCCATTGTCATCTAGTGGAAACCTCATGCACCATAAACTACCACCAGTACAGAAAATATTTGGGGTACTCAGTTTAGAATCACTAGAGAATTGAAACAGGAAAATTATCATTATACAACCCCAGTAAGTTATTGGCTGAGTTATTTCTTTCTGAATATATTTGCTGAAAATATTTTGTTTCGATACTAAGTATCTTCATATTTCAAGCTCTGTAAAAGAGTGTATACATTTATTTCTCATTTTAAATTAAATTTTTTAAAAATCCCAGTACTGATTCTGCTTAGTAGATTCCTTGTTGTTTAGTGTAGACACATCTAATGGTCACAGAAAAAAACCAGAGTGAAGGACAAGGTCTGGAGGACTTAGAAGAAGAAATTAGATCTGCCATTAAAAGTATAGTCTGTAAAATTTCAGTATTTGCACCAAAAGATATATGACAATTGCTACAATAAAACTAACTATACATTTGTTTCATTAACACCACGAGTTCAAAACAGCAATGGACACCCTCCTTGGTTTTCTTCATGGAGGCAACATGCCCATTTAGTGCATATCACAATTCTTCAGCCTTCTGTAATCTCACTTCTCCACTGAGCTCAAGCAATGAACCTGTGACCTGTCAAAAGAAAGTAAAGATATCATTCCAAGTTACTCTTTTTTCTGTGCCTTCCAGGTTACCTTATTATCTCATTTTATGATCCTGACATTGGGCACAAGTATCCAGATAGAGCCTTCACTGGGGTTATGCACTGCACAATGTTTACAGTCTGTAATATTCTTGTTTTTCCTTTGTCTTGTACTGCATTAAGCAAGACTTCAGTAATAATATTTTTTGTTCACTGCTATAATTTTCAATACCCAAATGTTAGCTTTAGCAGTTAAAACTACAGTTTGAATATATTGCTAACACCAGAGCGAGATCATGAAATACTTGGAAATTAGCCTTTATCTGTTTTTTATCCTCACTCATGAATCACAAGAAACTGACTTGATTTTCTGTTTCTGATTGTGGGCTTTTCATTGGTGATTCCTCTTTATTTTGTTTCTCATTTATAAGGCTTTTCATGCTTTTGCTATCTGTGTCAAACTGGAGATGAACTTGACCTCATATACTTGGATCAGGTAGACCACATGAGATTTCTTCTCCATCACTTATTTGCCAAATCTGTCATAGCTCAATGGGTGTAATTTTTAAATGTTTTCTCAGCTATACTTCTGTTCAGTCTTTTCATCTGGCTGGAGAAAACAGTGCATATTTAAGGAAGAAAAGAAATCATAAAACTAGTTTGAGCATAAGCCTCTGTTAATTCTGCTGGGAACTGACTTATATTTCCTCCTTTTTTTTTTGTACTTGTTCCATGTATATGCTGGATTTCTTAGAATTTTGTGTGATCCTTTTTCAATACAAAGTTTTTCTTGAAACATCTTACAAGTAGAGTGTGTTTCAGAAGAGCCGCTTAAATATCTACTCGTGTACAAGCAGTATTTCCCCCAAAAGCAATGGGGGAACATAGACTTAATAGGAGATGTGTGCTAAGGTTAATTGTTGCACAAGGACTACATTTAAAAAGAAAATCTGGAGAAATGCATTGATCCCTAGAATTTTTGCAGTGATTGCATGGGAACCACCTTAAAAGTCAATCTGTAACATTTCTTATTATCTTTTAGAATAAAATCCTGTCCACAATTCGGAGAGGATCAGTGCAGCTACCAATACAAGAGTCAATAGTATCTTCTATTTGGAGTGCAAGGCAAGACCAATGTATCTTCACTCCGTGGAATGAGCCAGGTCTAGCCAGATAAAGCAGTCATAAAGGTAGAAGACATTTTTACCATTAGCTGATAAGTATACTGAGATTATAGTGCAAGGAGTGCCAAGATTTTGTCTGGCAAAAGAGGTTATTGTACCTGCTCAATCTGAAAAATGAATTTTCAAAAATTGAATTTCAGGAACTTTTTTTAGGTTTGGTTTTTTTTTTTTTTCCCTCTTCTCTCCCTGCTCTCCAGTCACCAAGTTTGGAAAATTGAATTCCTAAATCCTTTACATACTTGCAACAAAGAGAATCAAGTTCAGCCCTGTGACCTATATTAGCTTAGTACTCTGCTAGTCAGAAAAGTCAAATTGGTATTGATAATGTCACCCTTTAACTGCCTTACTCTGCTTTTTCTTACCCCAGTGCCAGAAGTTTAAGTGGTGCTAAGGAACAGCACTAGTGAGATGGATGGAAAGAAGGAAAGGCAGAAGGAAGGAAGGAAGGAGGAAGGAAGAATGGATGTTGGAATTAATATCGGTGATGATGAATGAGTATTCAAAAACGCACTTGGATGTGTGACTTGGGCACAGCATAAGTTCTATATTCATATATAATTAGCTCTCCATCAGTTTTGCACTTAATTCTGATTATTTGACAGCAAATGAAAGCAGACATGCTTTTAATTGGTAAGTTTTATTACATCATCAGTGAGAGTCATTGCTACAGATAACACTTGGCAATAAATAGCCATTGTCAATGCTTCTCTCCTTCCAAAACAAACCTCTGTCATCATCAAAAATAACATGTCACTTCTCAGTGAAAGAATGTTTAAAGAAGATAGTCTTTTCCTGGTATTTTTATACTATGGAAAATAATTAATCCATCTGTCTTTTGTAGCTCGCTCATCTTTACCTGTATGCATTTCCCTTTCTCTTCACATGATGCCATCCTTCAGCTAATAGCAACAGTTTCAGCACTCTACTTTTGAAATAATCATCTTTATTTTAAACAAACAGAATATGTAAAGTAGATACACAGGAATGAAGAAAAGGAATGCATAAACGGCACAGGAGACTTTATTTACAAAAATATTTTAGATCCAGAATCCTAATATATTTTGCCATTGGAGATTCCAGAGCAATCACAATGTAAATGATACTGCATGGAACATTATGGTTTTACACTCTTTAAGTAATCACTGTGCAAATATTATTGTGGTTCCTACTTATGTTGTCAGGTTTTGGGGAAGGAGAACCTGACACACATTTCATTTTTTTCTTATCCAGCAGGTACACATTTATTGGCTGGGCTTCTTGCTGCTTCTGCAAGTCTTGAAACAATTTGCAAATGCACATTTCAACACGCCTCTGTTGAATTCAAATATTTGAATACTGAATAGCTAAGATGATAGAAAGTAATTCCATTAAGATCACTGATAAGAAAAAGGGTTTCAGACAGATGGTTTTGAACCTGTAAGTATACTGAAAGTGCATCAGGCTTTAGGATACGTAACCACCACATATTTGCCAGAGCTTGGTGTGGAGTATAAATAAAGATTGTCATTACCTAGCCAAATCTTCACTGCTAATCTGCCCAGAAAAAGTTGGATGTTGATTCTGGTATTGTATTCGGATACTTTTCCTGTTAATTTCTTACCTGTGATGAATAAATACACACAAAGACACTCTTTAAATATATAGGCAGATACTGGAAAATAAGCTATTGACCTGTTAACACTTTGTCAGGCTTCTCTGCAGATATGTAAATAGTTTAAAAAAACATCATTTATCTGATGAATTTCATTACACTTTTCCCAGATCACAAATGATTCATGAACAAATTGTGAAATCCTCACATTTATTCATTATTTAAAATAATTCTTATATTTCTGCAGTAAAGCATGATTAATTGACTACACCAATAACTTGAAATTTCCGTAGTTTTTGTTATGCAGTAGTGGGTCTGCTGGTAAGTAGTGTAGCACAGACATTCAATCATCAGAAGCAGTGTTTTGTACTGCACATTTGTATTTTAAAAAATCCCAAAATTCCCATTAACAGTTTTTTGAATTGTGTCATTTGAAGACCAGTTTTGACAAATATCTGTCATTTAAATTTATAATCTGATTGTTTTTCCTGTTTGTATGTTAGTGAAACTAATGCCTGTCCAAGGACAACTCAAGTTCTCAAAATTGGTGAAATTCATCAAATAAATGATTCTGTGTAAACAATTGTCTTAGCTGTGGAAGGTCTAAAGAACAAAAAGACGACGTTAAGCCCTATATAATAACTGCATTAATACTAACATGCAGATTCCTGACACTTCAGGACCAGGGTCAAGAATTCTTACAGAAAATGATGCAACTGTGATTAATATGCATCCATTTGTAAATAAACAATTAAGAAATACTCTTAAAAATAGATTTCTGCTATTTGCCTACTATCTAGCCTTTATGCTGTTTCAGTGGTTAACATTCATGGAAATATCTATCTCAGAGTAAACTTGGAGAAATGAAAAACCACTTTCTTACTTGTTTATGTTTTCAAAATCTTTATTACTGTTTATAGAAAACATCAGATTCTGAGCCAACATTAAAGGATTCAAAACACACTCATAAAATACACACAGAAAGATGCATAGGCACATATATGCACATAGACACACATGTGCAACCCTACAGACTAAACAGGAAATAAAAGGGGTTGTGAAGTTCTCAAGTCCACCTGTATTCACCATTTAAGTATTTCTGAGCTTATATGTAATCCTGATAATTAGCCTCCTGGTATTGGTTCTGCTGAAGTGCCTGCAGTGCATTAGAAATGTCAAAATGAATCATGTAAGAAGCACTATAGAAGATCTACAACAGGTACAGGGGGGAGGAATATTAAAAAGCAACAACTCTCCCACCTCATTTTCTGATTACTTGAAAAAAATTAAGCAAACTCCAAAACACGACTTGATAATTACAGATGAAAAGCAAAGAACAAAGGAAATAAAATTGTGGTAGGAAGTAGATTTGAGAAAATACAAATGCTGTTAATCTTTTGGGTTTTTTTTTTTAATAAAGCAGAAGAAAGAAACCTTGCCCAGGTTGAAATAAAATATTAGTAGACTAAATACTTGTAATTTTTTTTCTACTTGTCATGTTTAACTAGGCAGAAATTTAAAAATTCTGCTGGCATGTTCATGGGGAATAAAAAAGCCTGTAGGTCAAGTCTTTCTGAGAGAATGCCAAATGTCTTTGTGTCCAGTTATTTATGGTTTCAGATAATTGTACAGAAAATATCAAATTTGCATAGTGTGATTATTGCTGATTATTTATCTAGCAGTCAAAATGTTTCAGTGGTTCCTAGGATGACAGATTGACAAGTACTTAAAACTCATTCATTTTATGAAATTTGCATGTAATTAGGCAATAATGAAGGGGATGTTTGTGGACAGCGGATTATACTACAATATGCTGGAAGCGATTCAAATGCTTGACAAAGTGTTAACATTATCTTCAGTTTCAACTAAGTCTTGAATGTTTGGCTCAAAAAATCAGTGGAAAAATGAAATGGGTTATGGAAATTTACTAAATGTATTGGTAGAATGAAGTATATATTTTTTGCTCCTCTCTTTGTCTATTCCTACTTATTTATGCACTGCTGATGAATTGTACTTTAGATATTTAACTCATATCACATTCAGTGCAGCTCATCTGTAATAGTTTTGCTGCCGCTACTGTGGTCATTATCACAGTGAAATCCTATGAAGAATGGCTTTCTTTGGTTTCTTGGCATCCATGTGGTATCTGAATTTTAAAGCTTCTGCTTTGATTCATACAAAAGAATGTGATTTTGAAGAACTGATTTATCACACAAGATATAATTTGTTTCTTAACCAGTTTTTTTCTCACAAATAGAATATTTAACTTTATGGTACGTACTTTAAGTGGAGGTAACCCTCACCAGTACTTTGTGATGGCTGACAATTGCAAATGACTCCTACTTGTACAAACGTAAAAAATTAGTTCAAATGTCCTGGCAGTCACATTTTATTTAATGTAGTGTTGGTTCTTGCTTCAATGACATGAGCAGGTATATTCCTGATTTAAGAGATTTTGCATATGCACATCAAATGCACTTCTGTATTTGACTCCATAGTCAGTGCTCACCTTTTTAGTACATACTAGTGTGCAGGGACACGTATAATGAACATAATCAGATGTTCTCAAATATTTCTCTCTCATTTTTTGAGTATACTCTCTACCTTTATTTAATATGCTCCCAAAGTAACAGTAAAAGTGCCATACAACTTTTGTAGAAGGAAGTAGGTTTCTACATGTGGGATCTGCAAAGTAAACATGCTGATCAGGGAATTGCCTAGGCTGGTCAGTAGAAGAGGTATACATTTGAAAAATCCACCTGTGCTGTTTCGGGGAACGTAAGATCAATGTCTCTGTTACAAGGAAATGCACACTGCTAGTAAAGCAGCATAATCTGGAAACCTGTCTGCATTTAATGTTTTTTTCCCACCAAATGATTTGATGATGGTGCCACCCCTGCTCCTTTTTGCTCAGGATAGTGCTTTAAGCTCCCATTCAGCAGTCTGAGCGTGTCAGATCAGTGTTCATGGATTTGCTTTCCTAGTCCCTCCTACTGGAGTTCCAGTTTTCATGGAATAACCAAATTCTAGAAAAAAAAGAATTCAAACTCTCTCATCCACTGATTAAGCCACTCACATGAGGGGAAGAGATGTGGTCAGTCCCCACCTACATGAATACTCCAGCAACTGTCCTATAGCATAACTCTCTGTTTTGTCTGTTAATACTGTTAAGTATTCCAGGGAATACTTAAATATCCTTAAAATAGCTGCAACAGAAGAGACTGAGACAATATTAACCACTGTATGATATTTTATAAATTCATAATGAAGGGACCACCCTGATAGACACAGGTTAGAAGAACTCAACTCATGAGGAAGAACTCAAAGAGCGTGAAGTGTTCTGACTGAGCATCCTTGCCCATGATCTCCAGACGCAGCTAACTAACTCCTCTGATTTCTGTAGCTGGCTCTGTGTAGACTCTATTCTAACAAGCTTGTTTTGACAAGACTAAGCATCACATTTGAGGCAGACATAAACCATTTCAAGACTAATCAAAGCTTAGAATGAGGTACCTGCCTGGGTTTCCAGTGCTATTAAGATAGAAGCAATTCAGTCTTTAGCATGCTCCAGAACTGACCTAGTGAAAGCATTGACACCTGCAGACTTCAGACACCTTAAATGCCAAGGAACCGTAACCATACCTATATGAATGCCTAAAGTTACTCTAAAGCATCTAAATACTGTCTAAAGCCTTTTGTGGATTTAACCTCTAGCGTTTGGGGCTGACGTGGCAGGTTTCTACTACAGAGTGCCTTCATGATTCCTAGTAATCTCTGGATGAACTTCCAGTCTATTCAGTCCTGCTCCTCTGAAGCAGCAGTAGCTGTCATACGTAGTTATGGATCTTTTACAGTTAAACGTATCTCCAGAGATGATGTGACATCATCTCACGGGAAGTAGCTTACATGATGGTGGCAGTTGACAAGCATTCAGACTCCACTGTGTTCGTGCAGGTCCAAGTCTAATCAATGAAAGACGTGACTCTAGTTATAAACAATCCAGCCATCCTATGGAAGATAAAATGGATACTATATGACAGAAGATTAACTGAAAGTCATCTATGCTATGTGAGATTAAAAACCACCCCATCTTCCCTAGCATGTATACGTGTGCACCTCTTTCATCTGCAATACGAGTATGTCCTTTTTTCTGAGATTGATATCCAGGTGTATTCCTATAGCAGAATTCTTATCAAGAAGTTTAATCTGAGCATATCTAATACAAGATCTTTCACCCTTCTTGCCAAAGCAAATGGCTTAAACATTTGTTCAGAAGCAGGAAAAAATCTCTGTACTCACTGATGACTACATATTGAGTTCTACCAAAATTTTTGGGAGCATTTTTCAGAAACGATTTCACATTAAGGAGGCAGAAATATCAGGAGAAGGAGGGGGAGAACATTCAAGCCCCTGATGGACCTTTCTCAGTGACTTTTCTGCATAGTATTCTCAAAAGCTTTATGTAACCTGAATTAATTACTAAATCTACCCCCTTCATTATCTAATTAACTCATTCCACTGATTTTTTTCCCTGTCTTTAAAAAGCTGTTCAATTACTAACATTTCAGCATCTGCTTCTGTATTCAGATGCAAGGCAGAAGGATCTGATAGTTCTTTTAACTCATTCAGACACGTGAAATTTCAGAACCTTCACATTCTCCCCCAGCACATACTTATCAACCCATCTGGTTGAGTTTTTTGATGGAGGGGTTTTCTAGTGTCAGAAAAGCCGTATGAGAAAAAGAAGAGGAATAGGTAGAACACAACGGGACCATAAGTCATGTTCCTAGGCACAAGGAACATCAAGTCACCCTTTATGGTTTCAGACAGGCAGACAGAGGAAAAAGAGAAGACAGCAGTTGTACGGTATACGAGGCAGCAGTTGGAAAGGTTAGGGTGTAAGAGCTAAACTTCCATGACAGAAAAGGGTGACAAGAAATGTTCATTCATTCATAGGAGAAGACAATAGCACAAGAAAAAGAAAAGTCTTTATGGTTTCTGTGGGCTTTCCTAGTCTCAGAGATTCTTTCTTTGAAAACTAAACTGCATCTATATTGTTGCTTTGCACCCCTTTTCAAATGTCTTTTATGCATATAGAGTGGTTTTGGAGCTGTGAAAGGATTACCTATCTTTGAACTACTGAGTTCAATGTTAAAGAATACCGCATTATTCCTTGTATTGCATTTCTTTCCCAATGTTCTATGTGTTAGTTATCAGTTTGATTTCCAAAAGAATAAAAGGACTTTAAAATAATTTAAAGGACCCTGACTAGAAATACAGCTCTGAATTAAAGTTTCTCCTCTGTGAGCTGTTGGTTTTAACTGAGCTACAGCTATTGTTTACTGTTTTGGGAGATATTTGATGGGCAGTGGTACTGATTAGTTAGCTGTCTTCACTGGATTATTTTTAGTTTTTTAAAGGAATAGACAGAACATGCATGGGACTTTGTTTGCTCTCAGATTATATGTTCTTTATACTCTAGGACCGCCCAAAGTTCCCCAGTTATGTCTCCTTGCCGTACTTTTGTGAGTGATCTGTTTTTTTCTGCGTGAGAGCTAACTTGTTGATGATTTGAAAAGCTCTCACATCCTTAAAATTCTGCCCTTGCTTTACTATCAGTCTGTCTCATGCACTTCTCCATGCTCAAAGAAACTGGAAGGGTTCCCTCCATCTCTCTTTTCTTTAAGGAACTAATCTTATTCTCAAAACAAGGAAGAAACAAGGAAGACCAGAAAGAGAATGAAATGAATGTACCATCTCAGGATACATTCTCTGTTCCCTTTTGTGAGCAAGAAAGGAGAACTCTTTTGATAATCCTCCCTTCTTCCTGAAAGATGAGATGCATGAAAGGTCCCTAGAAAGACACAATGAGTCCCTGTAGCAGTTTATGCCCCACCAGCTCCAGAGACATGGATAGGGAAAAAAAACCCTTAGGAACCTGAACAAGAACAGAGGTAAAGCTGTATTAGCACAAATAATTACTGAGTAGGAAACCCACTAGGTGGGGAAAACAGAGACCATGTACAGTATGAGTTAATTATCAAGTTCCTAAATTGTAGAATATGTGACAGAACTAATTTTTGTATGCACTGAATAAAATGGATTTGGATCTCATGGCCCTTGAACCTTTACTGCTTGCTAGGAGTCTTGACAGAAACCCTTGATAGCACTGCAAGCCATCCTGTGGCTGTTCCGTCATTTAGTGCGTGCTGGATACTGGCCTTATCACCTGTTCTGTGGCAATCGGAGTTCTTGTATGTGACTCCAAATGCCACTTGACTGGTCATCTTTACTAACATATCTACAGTAATGTTAATTTTCATGCTTCCTTATAATCATAACATGGCTACAATATCAAAATATTACTAATGGCAATGGCTTCTGCTTAGATTGTATCTGTGCCCAATGGGCTTTTCTAAGACATGTAGAGTGTCTCTGCTTTTTAACATCCTATTGCAATGTTTCTTTCAGATTTCATACACTATTTGGGCAGATCGGCCGGCCTCCAGGACTCTGTGAAAAGAAAAAAGACTGACAAGCTTGACAGCCACAATTGCAACTGTATGTTGTGAGTCATAGAATTGCTGAGTTCTGGGAAACTGAAAAGTATCTCCTTGTGGGTACTGACCAGAGAAGAACATAACACGGGGTTTTATTTCTCCTCTTCAAGCCATGTACAGCCAGGACAAGGCTAGTTGTGACTCCCTGATACTGTGCCACTAACATCCAGAGCAGGCAAAATAACCTTTTACTTTCTCTATCTTGGTGCAAGATCTCTTTGGATACATCTCTGCTACTGGATTGAAAGCAGTTCTGAGTTAAGTCTGTTTGCACTTCTCAACCAAATTCCGTCTTCAGATTGGTTTTAAGTCCGATTTCCTTCCACACGCTACATGGAAAGGGAATCTGGTCATGCAAGCTAGATATGAGGATGCTTCTAGTAGTTTAAATCAGTTTAAATGCAGCTGAAGATAATAGGTATGCATCAGCAACTGTCTGATATAGTTGAGGTAGCTCTGCCTCATCTCTTCCTAACATCAAGCTTGTTTCCTACCCTTACACTTGAACAGGAGACTAGCTCTTCCTAGAGTTGTTCTTCCATCCCTACACCTTTTATGAATCAAGGCAATAACACTGACAGACCGTGACCAAGGTCCCAAGCCATAATTTCCGGTATAAATACAGGTTAAAAGTCATGGAAGAGTACTTAACATAGAAGCAAAACTATAGTATGTGATATTTTTTGAGACAATGAAGAACACCTGAGTCCTTAGTTTACTGATAATGTTTGCACAGGAAGCTATTCAGAATGAGCAATAACATCAAAATGTGGTCCAAATAGTCAGAGCGAGTGTGACCCACATAGAAAGCAGTGAGAGCGACCACAGGGTTGTATCTTTTTAGTTACATTCATGGCAGTGGTCCTCCAACACAGATCAGGTCATCACAGGGCTGTGAAGTTTAGGTGGTGTGGAGCAGAACTCTTCAGAGCATTGTAAAATGAGCAGAGGTTTCTCGTTATGATGTGCGATATTTTACCCACAAGCAAAGAGGTATGGGCTCCTTGTTCCCCATGCGGGATCTTCCTTTGTTTATCAACAGAGGTTTTGGGAACAAGATCAAGGAGAAAACTCTGCCTGTGTGAGTATGAGAACTGTAACGGCTATGTTTTGTAGCAGTCGGACACTTTTCCAAGACTTGTTAGGGAGCTATAATAACCTTTCATTTATAACAACCTGGATAATAGTGGCCATGGTCTAAAAGGCCGGGGAACAATACCTCGATCACAGAAGTACCTATTGTTTGAAGAAAAGAATGGTGTTGGAGTGTTCCTTTCAAATCCCAGGCAGCATTTGAACATATCATTCGTGCTCAAGCACTGTAACTAGTGTAGAAAGAAAAAGGACTGTGCCACAATTATAACCACATGCTCTGAGTTATGCAGTTGCCGAGTTCTGGGAAATTATAAGGCATCCAGTTCTGGGCTTTGACCAGACAAGATGACAGTGTCAAGAAAGCCCCCATTGATCACGGGGGCAGCACAAGAGAAAACAGCTGTAACAACTCAGAAAAAAGACTTGACAGCTCAATGAAGGTCTCTGCACAGTGCTCAGTAGCACTCGAGAAAACAAGCAAAAATGTTGGGATTTAGAAACAGCTAGGGGTTGTAGAAGGGGATAGAATACTGCAGATCACAAGGTGCTGGGACAAGCTTCCCTTGTAGGCATGTTATGCCTGCATTTTTCAAAGGCTTCCGCATCTTTCTGTGAAGCTGACACAAGGAGATACAGACAGATGATAAACGATTAGATGGACTGCTGATCTGATCCGGTCGGGTGATTTCTCTGTTTCTGTCAGTTGACTGGACTCTTAAAAGTAGCCTGTGGCACAACCTGGTATTAAACCTTTATCTCAAGAGCCCTTGTTCAGTTCCTTTAACCACAAGAGCATCCTTCATCTCCAATTTCCTCTTTCCATCTCAGCTCAAAATATCAAAGGAGTATAATTTCTCCTAATATTGTAGCATTCCAGTCCTGACCAAAACCAGGAAGTGAGCAGCAGGTGAATAAAAATTAAGCTGACATTTTCAAACTTCAAACAAAGATCTGTGTGAGGCAAGGAATGGCTCTCTTAATTTAATCCAAATTGATTCACTTGGCTCTGGTGATAATCTGATCCATACCACAGCAAGCTTGTAGTCAGAAGAACAAAATAGTGTTTGAATTATGCTGAACCCAAAAAACAAAGTCTGTCTATGACCATACACTCAGTAGTGCAGGATGGGAGTAGGGGAAGTGGAAGGGAGGGATGGAGTGGTGAATAAGACTCAAAAGTAGTTGGCCTGGTGTTTAACAGCAGTTGAGGGGGGAAAAAAAACGGGGGAAAAAAAAAGGAAAAGCAAACTGAGGCGTGTATAAATGGAGGTATTGAACCCAAGTCAGAGGAAATATCCTAGTGCTTTGTAAGAAGCTAGTGAGACCACATTTAGAAAACTATGTGCTACCCTAACCTTCTTACATTAGAGGCATATTATACAAACAGATTACCTGTATTGAAGGCTAATAAAGTGGCTATAAAGAGGCTAGAGACATAGAAGTCACTGAGGGGTTAAAAGTAGCATACAAGTTATCGAGAAAAGAGCCTGCTCAAAGACGTGCAGAACATCTGAAAACAAAAATGTGGATGTTCCTGTGGTGAGTGGGATATTCATAAATGCACAAAAAGAAAATGCAGCTTAGGGTAATGACAAGGAACCTTAGAGAATTGCCTATTCGAAGGTCAAATTTTGAAATTTCTATTGTATTTTTATTCTTTGTTTATTTGGATTCCTAGTGACTTCAGCAGCATTCATTTGAATACAAACTGAGAACTGCAGGTCAGATCAGGTATTTGAGATCTGTGTGCCCAGACAGGAGTCACTGTGCACAGAGGTTTTCCTTTCCTCTATGAACATTCAGCTACATTCACCACTTCATTTCCCCCCACTTGTGGGACACTGCAGATGACTGATTTACATCACAAATGTCTCTCCTTGCCTTTAATTCTCAGCACGCAATGGGACTGCATTTTGCACACCACTCTCTGGTGATCTGCGCTCCTTTTGCTTCTCGTCAGCTCTTTGGGAACTTCTTGCATTTCATTCTTGCGTGGGGTGTGGGTGGCGAACAGAAAACCCTTCTTTCAGTCTTCCCTACACACATCTGTATAGGGCCTGTAAATTCAGTCTTTTGTAGCCTCTTTAAAGTCTAACTCAAAAAACCCTAAAGATATCTCCCACTAAGCACTGTCAAGTTGCCGAATCAGTACGCATCATTCTAGTTTTCCTAATCATTCATACTAGAAGAAGGAAAATTATGGCAATAGAAGGTAATCATTCTGCTGTCTATGTACTAACTAATGCTTTGTAAAAACTGAAAAATTAGTGAAACTTCGTCCCTCCATTTTGCAGGAAAACACCTTTTAACTCTTTACATTCGCTAAAACATATTTTAACATATGTAAATTGATATAACGATAGCCATAGGAAGGTTACTGTAGTGTTGCTATTTTTAAAACAAGAAGCTACTTCAAGCTTCTAGTCAAAACTGTATTGATCCCTTTTCCTATGAACCAAATGCCTTATTCATCTGTTCCAAGTTATTTTTTTTCTAACCATTTGTCATTTACATAACACTGAGTAACCAGTCTTGGGAATGTCCTAAACTACAGAAAGCCTCTATAATAATTTCTAACACAAGGGATTTCATGGAGAAATTCATCAGCTGCAGATTCATTGCACTTTCTGTTTGGCTAACCATTTCCTAGTGGAACACTGATATTTTATTTGGCTGGCAACAGCTTCTAGCACAGGAGAACAGTTGTATTCTTGAAACCGACTATCGGAAAGAATTTCCTTGCTTATTTTTCCTCCGCGTGTGTGTATGTGTGTGTGCGCCCGTGCATGCGTGAGCGTGTGTGTAAATGTGTGCACGCACATGTGTACAGGTATTTAATTAAACACGTTGGATGTAAGTTTTATTTGACACAACTGTGATTGCTAAACAAACAAAAAAAAGATCAGTGTAGGACGAGCACAGTTCCTCTGTGTATTTAAGCCATTTCATTTAGCATGCTTTTTTTTCTCTCTTTTTGTGTATAAAGACATGCACTTTCAGTCAAATATGATTCTTCATGAATAGATAAGTTGTTCCTGTATTACTTGTTGCTTCCTGTATTCTCCAGGAAGATTTCTATGTATAGATTGTTCTTCATATGGAAAAAAAATAAATGCATGTAAGTTGTCATGAATTACTTTTTCTACTGTCCTAAAGTATGAGCTCCAGTAAAACAAGAACATGTTCTCCACATGAGAGAGAAATAAAATGTCACCTAGCATTTTATTTTTGTGTCTATATTTGTCCCTTTGTGTTTCTAATTATCTTCCCATCAATACAATGTTTCTCAGCAGGAAGAAGTAAGGGGGAAAACTGTAAATAAGACTCCTGAAACACGCTTTTCCAAAAATGAAAATAACATTTTATTATCCTGGGATTTTCAAGATTCATGAAAAGAAAGTGTATTATGAAACCCATCTGAAGTTGGAGGTTACTACGGGAATGAATTTCTCTGTGGAGTCAGGTTGTCTCTGTCCCTTTGGCAAATCTGGGCATCCTCAGGTTTATTCTTTGTGTACAGGTTGGCACAATAGGGATGCTGAAACCAGTAATTTACTTTGAGATTCTACTAGATTTTATTTGCATCCTGGATTTTCTCAGCAATTTTAGCACTTACTTCTGTTAATACAATTTGGATCTCAACTCCCTTCTTTTCTCCTTGCTCTTCTCTTTCTTTCTATTTCTTAAAGGTTTTATTGGTAAGATTCCTTAGAAAGAGAGCACATATTTTTGAGAAATTACTTCTTCTTCATCCAGCCATAAGTATTAGAGGGATTCTAGATCTTTCACAGTTTATGAAATACTTAACAAGACACGATAGTGGGAGTTTTTCAAGCCATGATATGTGGCATTACATATGTGGATATGTATTTGCTTCCATTCTATTGTTCCTTTGTCTCTGCTTCTTTTTGCTGTTTGGCTGCAGGTTGAATCCAGCTCCATTGTACTAGTCATTCCCACAGGAGTGAAATTCACTCAGCAAATATCTTTTTCCATCCACTTAAAATGTTCTGTTTCTACAGTTGCCCATTTTGTGAAATATAAACACCAGGACATTCTGGTCAGCCAGTATAAAAGGGTATGGACACAGTAAAAAATGAATTCAATGGTTTTGATAAAAGGAAATCTTTGCACAGAATTTAACTTGTTATGAGTAGAATTTTTATGTTCAGTGCTTCAAAAACTTTACAAGAGAAGGGGCAAAATGCTGCTAATACTTCCCAGAAACACTAGGAAAAGATGACTGAAAAAGTTTAGCATAGAAATGGATCAGACCAATCTCCAAACATGTGGGTGCTGGTGCCTAACCATACTATTCCCATTTTCCCTTGCTGCTATCAAGCAGCCAGATAAATTGGTAACAATGATGCATGAAAGGCAAAGTCTGCTTCCTAGAATCCTCATAGATTTTTTGAGCATGTGTGTTTGTGTGTGTCCTCCTCTGGAGGGTCTCTTTTCCCACTCAGATTTAAAGCAAGTATCAGTGATTACCCAAACTGGAATATGTCCTTGCCATAGTCCAATCCTAATCCCAGTCTATCTGACAAAACATTTCACTAGAAGAGTTTAATATTCAGTATCATTTTCTCTCAGTGGGAGCTGCCTTCTATCCAAACATTATAAATGAACCTTCTTTTGAGTTGCTAGAAAATGCACCGTATCATTCACCTCCTGTCAGATTAGCTCTCGTTACTTGATATCTCCCGTGCAAAGTACAGAGGGGATTTCACTCTCCTTATCTTCAGGTGCTTTGGACAAACTTCAGATTTCCCCTGGATCTTCATCTTTAACTTTTTAAAATTGTTTTACAGTTCAACTTTTCAGCTTCAAACCTGATTTTTCCTCCTAGCTTAGTTACTTTTGGACACTTTTCTTTATGGTTAGAGAAAGTTAACTAAGTAGGACTACTAGACTTTATTTTTCATAGTGAGATACTTTTAATATATCTCTCAAAATCATTTTTGTCATCTGAAAATATATATACTGAAGTTCCTGGACCGTTGTTCATCCACTGGTAGATTGAAGACTGTATTATATCAGACTACACCCACTTTCCACTTTTTATTTTAAAAGATGGGCACCTATCAGATGATAGAAAAAAGAGCAAACCACACCTGTGCTTATACCATGTGGTCTTAACTCAGCCTTCACCAGTGGGGCCTCACCTCACAAAATCAGGTTGATTTTTTTATTTCTAAGTTTCCCAAGATATTTTACATTCCTACACACATCATTTTGCTGCATAAAATTAATGGTGTGGCAGAAGGAAGATCTAAAGAGGAATGGAAAAGTTTTGACTCCTGGTTCTTTGTATCTGGAGGTACCTAGAATGCTTAATACATCTCAATTTTTACATCACAATGAGAGAAGAGGAAGTCTGGGAAAAATAAATGTATTTTTAAGCAATGTTTTTCTTCTGTGATAGAGCAGAAATTCTTGGGACTGGATGTTACATAGAGATTGCAAGAGGCATCTCCATATCCACTGCTGTCTGGGTATTTTATTCTTTCTCTCTCCACTACTTCTATCTCACTTATACACATGCTTTGCTCTAAAAAACTTAAAGGTTATAGAGAAGAATTTGCTTGGACCTACTCTTGGATGTCCAGTGAAGTAGACATTATTATAGGAACCTTTCCTGAAATAGAGTAGTAGAAGAAAAGAGAGAAAAGGCAAACTGGCTAATACTACATAGTGCCTGCACCTTACTTTCCAGCCACTTAGATTGTTTTGCTGACTGTTTTCAAACATCCTCTCAGATAAGAGTAGATGCCTTGTCACTGTCCCAGTGCCACATTATTTCCTGGCACAACCAACTGTAGTATGTAGCCCAAGACACTTGAGCATTGGGATTATGACAAGATATCAACAGTATTCCAGAAAAAGAATCGTGGAAATCACTGTACTAAATCATTGTACTAGGATTAAAAAAAAAAAAAGCAAGCTATATAGGAATAAAATGGGGAAAATATTTTCTGCAGTACAGATTTAAAGCAAGCAAAACAAAATAGTTTCACTTAGAATCTATTTACAGTCCTTCCTGTTGATATTACAAAATTATTCTGCTTGAAAACATTAAGGAGTTATTCTAGCAGATGACGCACTGAGTATTTCCTGAGCACAGCTCAGACATGTAGGCCCCCACAGGTAACAGTTGTGGTACCTGAGACCAGTAACAGCTCAGAGCAGCTGTGTGGGCTCTCTCCTGCACGCCAGCTGTCTTGGCAACTGGTCCATCAGCAGAGAACAAAGAGGCTGCAGTAGGAATGCTCCTGCCGTGCACTCATCTGGTCTCCTGTCCTTCTCCTCCTCAACATCCAGACGGCCACTTTTATTTAGGGTGCTAGGGACAACGGCATGAAAGTCACCCAGGCAGTCGCCCAAACTTAGCTGTAGTCTTCTACAGGCTAGGGCAATCCTGAGATGAGAACCTGATGGACTGTGTCCTTCATAAATGAATAAGCTGTGCAAACGTTTTAATTTTGGCCTCAGAATACCTCTTCTCCACACCTGCCTTTGTCTCTTTCTCCTTTCTTACCTCTTTCCTTTCTGTGTCTCACTCTTCTAAGATCTATTTAATTATGCCCATAGAAAAGAAAATGCTGATATCAAAAGAGCAATTCCCTCTTTTGATTTCCAATTCATTTTCCCCTCTCATTCAAGAGAATAGAAATATACAAAGTAATTTGGTATATAAAATGATTCCCCGTAATTTTAATCCTTTTAAAGTGCTTGTGGAGATTATCATGGTTTGATTTATTTTGACAAGGGGTGGTAAAAATTGTAAGAACAATAGTCTACTAAAAATGTTTTAAGAGCCTGTTGCTGTGTTACAGGAATGAACATTTCAGGTGTTCCATGGGTTTGGGAGATGATTTCCTAATGCAACTAAGTGAATTAAAGTAACACAAGGACAAGCATTCACAGTAAGTGGAAATGGACACCCTTTTGCTAATGTTTGAAGACTTTTTCCCAGCAGTGAAGCCATCACCATTTGTCTGTTCTATTTCTTTCTTTTATTGCATTGTTTTTGGCTTTTCACAAGTCTGGCAGCTAGATGTCTGAGCTACAAGGGAAATCACAGAATTGCCAAAATTCCTGAGACACAGGGTTTGAGTGTGGCCGTAATACCCAACAAGTAACGCATTCCCCTGGCAGAATCAGAGAGTGAGAGGCAGAGCCTGGCCCCATGCTCTTACAGGTCCTACACCACCTCCCTTTTCTCCCAGATTCATTTGTTTTGTGTGCTGAAGTTGTATCTGAACTCTGTTTTGGACAGATTCTAGTAGCTCAGCACCCAAAAGGGCCAAACTTGGTGATCATGAGGGTTGTAACAGTGACAAAGGGCATTCTCAGAATAAGACTCTGTGCTCAGCATCTCAGTATCATCATGGTCCCACAGACCGAGAATAGGTCTGACTATGTGGTGTGCCACAAGGCATACTCAGCCTTATCCAGCGAGGGTTATTCATCAGCAGCATGAAGACAGGCTGCTCCATAACCCTACCATAAAGATGTAGTAATTTGACCTGATCTGTAGGTGTCAGAATTAGGAATACCACCAGGGAAAAGACCACTATGGTAGAGTGTGTGCAGCCATGGTCAAGTGGCCCTGTGTCCCACTCCTTCCATCACTGCAGTCAAACACGCATGGTTTTCCTCCATTAACCGACCTCCATCACCCAGCTGCTTTGTGACCTTAGTGTCTGTGGTTTTACACTGGAAGAGAAGAAAATTAAAGAAAGGTTATTTTTCTAAGGCTAATAACTCCACCACACATACTAAAATCATCCTATCTAAGGTGTCGTATTATCCTGTTGCAAGAAAATATTAGAAGTTCAATATAAAGTTTTGACAATATTCTTGTCCTCTTGTCCTGTGTTTATGTTTGTAACTTTAGATCTAAATTTTGCTCATTGATGATACTTGTTGTTATCTGTGATGGATAATATACATTGTTCAGAATAAACCTGAGCTCTTAGAAAATGGAATTTCTAGAGAATTGAAAAAATCAAATACTGAAGATTCCACTGGAGGAGCTAAACTTTGTGAAGTGTGTAACACAGAATTCAGAGAGCAATCGGCTGCTATCATAAGATCTTTTTAACTAATAAATCCAAATTTCAATTTATTTCAAAGAAACAGTGATCTTTACAATTGCATTAAAACAGCAGAAAAAATGGAAAGAGGAAGAGGGTGAATAACAGAGCAGGAAAATGACTGATCTTTCTGTGTGGTTTTCACTTGAGCACAAGAAGAATGATTACATCCCTACAGCAGTCTTCAAAGTGTTGGAGTCAGAGAGTGGAATAGGAAATGAACTGCAGTTCAGTGACCCTCTGTGGCCTGAACAGTGGGAGCTGGTAAGCACAGCATTTCCACTTTATTCACTTCTCTTCTTTTCAACCACTGTCAGTAGAAGGCCTTCCCCCACACACACTTTTACATCATTATTGTAACCTGAAAAGAACTAAATGTAGTAGATTTATCTACTTATAGGCAGATATAATCTGTATGGGTAGATCTCTCCATGCTATACATACACGCAGGCTTACGATACATGTGTAAGGTATAGCAATGAAAAACTATAGTTTTCCTGAAGAAGCCTACTTTCCAATTTGAAATGGAATACGTGCTGTGCCATGTGGTTTTCTTTGTGTTTCATTAGGGATAAAACCATAAGTTGGTCACCTAGGTCTGCTTGAAGAATAGATATTAAGTACAGCTTTCCGCCTTGTCTGTAATTTTCTAGTGGAGGTCAACTTGATCTGTCCTCATGCTATATGTAAGAAGGGTAATCTAATGTTTTATAAAAGGTTTAACGCACATCACATAGTTGTCCACAAAATTACACCTATGCAATGGCATGACAAAGTTGCATGTTAACATACCCAGGATGTAAGCCTGCAAGATGTTACAGTGAACGTATCCATGTAGACAAGTCAAAAGGCTATTGATGATACAAGCGAGATTCTTTTTTGCCTTTTTGTGTTGTAACTGGAGATCCTTTTATGTTTGAAAGTGAGTACCAGACTTTTCAATGTGTTTATTTTAAGAAAGAAGTACATCCTTAATCACATCCAGATTTACCAAACATTTTACAGAACTTCAGAAGCAGCTCAGATAAAATTATCACTTAAGTGCTTAGGGAAATAGAAGATTGAGGGAACTGTTTGGTTTTTGCAGTAGATTATGATGACCAATTTTCCTTTCATTGAGAAGATATGACTGGGTGAATCACTGAAGACTGTTTGTCAATAAAATAATTAAAACTCAAGCCTGTACTCTTATTTTTGTCTTTCTGCTTTGAAGCAATCCCTGACCCTCCAATTTTCCTTTGAATTTCTTTTTGCTGCAGCTTCAGTACTGTATGATGCCGCTTGGGTTCTTGGAGTTGGAAAGAGGGTGAACAGTTGGTTTTTGCCAGCATTATAGAATGATAGAATCACATGAAGGTTTGGGTTGGAAGGAACCTTTAAAGATCAGCTACTTCCAGCCCCCTTGCCACGGGCAGGGACAGCTTCCGCTAGTCAGGTTGCTCAAAGCCCCATCCAACCTGGCCTTGAATACTTACTGGGATGAGACACCCACAACTTATCTGAGCAACCTGTTTTGGTGTCTCACCACCCAAATCATAAATAATTTCTTCCTGATACCTAATCTAAATCTGCCCTCTTTCGGTTTAAAACCATTACCCCTTGTTCTATCACTATAGGCCCTGGTAAAAAGACTCTCTCTCCATATTTCTTAAAAGCCTCCTGTAAGTACCTGAAGGCTGCAATAAGGTGTCCCCAAAGCTTTCTCTTTTCCAGGCTGAACAATGTCAACTCTCTCAGCCTTTCTTCATTTCTTCCAGCCCTCTCATCGTTTTTATGGCCCTCCTCTGGACCTGCTCCAACAGGCCCATGTATTTCTTATAATGGGAACCCCATTTAATACAATAAAACAGAAAGGAGTGAGGGTCCTGTTAAATAAAGGAGCCTTGAAGTATACTTACAGACAAATCTAAACTAGCAGTAACACTGTAGTATAAAAGATGTAGGGTGCACAGCTCTTACTGCCTGTTACACTGCTCTTCATATCATTTTTCTTTATTGTGACTAAAGACTACAAGGCAATAAAATCTATTTTAGTCATTCTCTTTATAACAAAATTTATCCTCAAAAAAACTTCACAGAGTCTCTTGATCATATTGTGAAATGTGAGCCAAAAAACTCCAAAGATAATGTATCTCTTTGTTTTGTACAAAATCTTTCTGATATGAAAAGAAAAATCATTGTTTTATACACCGATCAGAATTTTGTTGAAATCTTACATATTTTTACAATGTTCTGAAGTTACACTTTTCTTTCTACTATACCATTTTTGTCTGAAAAGACTAGATACATATTTGAAAAGAGACATGCAAAGAACATGAAATTTCAGTCTAGTAGTCTGTGGTTTTGGAAACTCTTTTTTTTTTAATTGAAGGTTTGTCTATTTTCATATGGTTTTCACTTTAAATCTTCCGTAGTTTTACAAAAGAGTCTAACTCTTCATTCCTCTTACAGTCTAAGTCTGCATTTTACAAAAGAAATGCCTAATATAGTACTCCTGAGAGCCCAACAAAGAAAATCCTAAATTAATAATTAAGAGGTGAATTAATGTTTTTATGATTGAAAATCTGGGAATATAAATGGAGGGAAGTTGCGTCATCATGTGGGCTGCAAACAGAATAAAGGGTTATGTGAAACGAACACTGAAAATAGAAAATTTGCCTTTTCCTCTACAGTTCCTTGTTGAAGCCAACCACTTGATAATTACTCTTAACTATTTCCAAATCCCATCACAAAAACTGTCTTTTCCTGAGTCAAGGAATCCTAATTCACTTCTGCTCTAATTAAAGAATCAGACCTTTCTCCCTGGACTCACTCTTTCCCAGACCTGTTGTTATTATTGAAGCTTGTCCACTTCACGCTCAACTACTGGGCTGTACGAAAATTCTTATGTCGTCTACAGCTTGCTTATATTTATACGTAAGAAGAGTAATTCAGTCCCTCCCTATGTGTTGTGATCAAGGCCTTAGATCATTCCTTGCACGACTCACACTGCATCTGAAATGATCTTCTAGGACTCCTGCTGGCTTCAAAGAAACAGATTTTGTTTATCGTTTTAGCAGAGCAGCTTTACTAAAGCACAGCTCTGCAGCTTTAGAGAATGGTACTCTTAAAATAAGTGGAAAATGTAGAAACTGTGTCCTTGCTTCATAAATCTCATTCTGTCTGAACTCCTGATGTGTGTTCACACCAGTGGGTTCTGTCTGTTATTTCTGCATATCCAAAGGCTCCAGCTGATAGGGTCGTCTTATATGCAATCTTCTCCAATGCACGTACCACCCATTCAAAACACCAGTTTGGCATGTCACTGAGCACACGTTTTATGGAAAGGTGATGGCCACGTTATTGCACCTGATGATCATGACAAGAAATAAGCTTCTGCATCTGAGGTTGAAAGGGCTTCATCTGATCAGCAGGGACCATACCTTATCCTAAATAGTAGGAAAAATAACATTTTGTTCTCTTTGTGTTGCCCATAAACAATTCTAAACAAGTGATGTCAACTTGTAGTGATGGAGGGTGTTGTCTGCTCCATAGGAACTTCACTCCAACAGTCTTCAGAGTGCTTCAACAGTAAGACCAAAGGTTATAAGCAGTATTGTCTCTGCCCTACCTAGTGCAAAGCTTTGGTCCTCATGAGGTGTAGAGTGGAAAGATTATGTCAGCTTTATGTATGACATGATATCAGGAGATTCTTTTACTGGGTCCTCAGCTGATCTCTTACAACACAGAAGCATCACGGCTCTGTTCCTAATACGATGCATATGTCCCTTGCATCTACTAATGTCATTCATCCTCAGTTTTTCTTTGGATAACCCAAACATACTTTTTTGGAATCCCCCTTGTCTTTACAACATTGGAGGTGTCTTTCCCTAAATTCATCACTACTTTGCAGTTCTTTTCACCCTTTTGTCCTGACTCTAGTAAAGGACTTTGGGTCACTGCTTTATCAGGCACATCTTTCTTGCTTCCTGACAGGGCAGGGAGCTACATCAAGCATCTCTGCTTTTGGCTTACTGGTGTCTGAATTTGGCCTGTCGTGGCCTCTGCCAGCGTGTTTCATCTGCAATTCAAACTCCTCTACTTCAGGAGCATAGCATGTGTCCGTTTCATACTGCTCTGCTGAGCACATGTAGGCTGTCTTTGGACTAACGCTGCACTAGAAGTTTCTCATGATTTCTGTTCCCTGGAATTGTATGGGAGAAACATTGGTTTTCACAGGCAGACACGCATAGGGGATTATGACTGTGGTAGGTAGGTTGCTCTGATCTGTCCTCAGAGCAAGAAGTCCAACAAACAAGGGGTGTGATACGTTGCACGTGATATCACATAAACCAGCTGTGAAGCATTTTATGACAGGTCCTTGAGAAGGGCTGTGTTAGGTGTAAAGGTGGCCACAAAGAAATGCCACCTGTAGTCCTGCACAGGGCACCAGGCCTCCACGTTGCTCAGCGTGTGAAAGGATTTCACCCCTTGCAACAATGCCTTAATACCCAGGGCTTCATTACAACCAACTGGTGTGGCTTTCAGAGACTTTCTGCTAACCCCTAACCCTGCCTGGTGGGATTTTTTTTCTCCAGTGCACACTGTGTTAATGTTGCTCAAGGCACTTCATTTGCTAATGCCAGGCCTGCTTCTGTCTTTGAAATAGTCTTAAAGTTTCTTTCTTCCCTTCCCACGGTCTCCTCCCCACTCTGAAATGATGCCTCACATTTGAAGCAAACGTTTGCAAGCAAAACTGCTGGTGAGGATCTCGTAGGGTCCCCACGTTACAGGCTGGCAGGCAGCATCACTCTGCCATTGCAGGTGAAGCAGAGAAGGGATGCAAAAGCAAGGCTGGCCAAACAGCACCAAAGTGAATTTGGGATGGAATGTTGCCTGCTGTTTCTGTAGGCACAAGCGAAGAGTGAATCCATGCTGTGTTGCTCCAGGAGCAGCTGGAAATTCAAAGGAAAAGAAAGAAATTCTGAACTGGTGAATGAGGAATTGGTGCTCAGGAGCACTGGAATGTTTTTGTGTCTGATAGTGGGTTTGGGTTTATTTGGGGGTTTTATTTGCTAAATAACCTAATGGTTTGTTTGTACTGATAAGGGTGTTGAAAATGCTGTCTGTTGAATATCTGCTACCCCACAATTAGGAGATGGGAGTTCAGAACACATTAGCAGGCCCACATAGAAGCCAATTACAGAGGAGATTTTGTAGGTAGAACTGTGGCTACTAAGATGAAAGCTTTAAAATATTTAAAGACTTTTTTCCTTTTTTTTTCCTTCCCCCCTAGTAGTGGAATTTACACCTCCGTAAACACAATTTATTAACATATGTTGCTCAGTCTGAAATAACCCCCTCCAGTTCTGGCTAAAGAAAGGGTCTGAGCCTAACTGCTGCTAGGAGAAAATGAAGACAGGTTCTAAATGTAGGGTTCCCATTTTGATCCTGAAGGAGCAATTTGGGTAAACCTCTTTTCTAATGCAGAGTGGCTCCCCTGTAAGAGAGCTGCAGTGGGTGGATCAGCGTTCTGAAGAGTGGTACAGAGCCAAAGTCCTGTTATTTGTGGGAAGTGAAGGTTACAGCCTGCCAGAGGCTGCATCCCTCTGTACAGGCAAATGAGCCTTTGCAAGGGAATGGGAATAACATAGAAGAAGAGCCAGAAATATTTGTATATGTGACAAAGTGTGCATTCTATGAAAAATAGAAAACAACATCCCCAATGGTCCTGTGAGACCAGAAGAGAATAATGACTACTCTATACATTTATGTGTGTGTGTATTCACAAATATTAAAATGTACATACACATTGAGGAACATATATATTCACCATCAGATTAAGTTGATTTGGAATCAGATTTAGCTTAGCTGATCACATGTGGTTGTCTCCCTTAGGGTGAGCTGATGAGTCCTCCAGGCTGCACTGACTGTATCGGGTACCTAGACACCTACCTCAGGCATAGACAGCAACCTGTAGATACCGACATTTGGGTATTTGAATCAGGAGTTGAAATCCATCTCACAAGTTGATATAAGTCATGATTCTATACAGTTATATATAGAGCACCTGTCAAGTAAAAAAATTCATGTTATGACTCTTGAAGCCAGTTTATGCAGATGTGCTCAGGCATACCTTCGCTGTCTAAGAAGCGCTGTTGTAACACTGTCAGCCAGTGACCTGCCAGCTACAAGCACATGTTTCTGCCACTGAGCTCAAGCTCCTACTGAAGGTTTACAAAGAGGTCCCATCAAAACACCTGCATGGCAGCTGAGCTCTGCAGAGCTCTGGTCCTAAGTAAAGGCAACCACTGAAAATAAGGAATGACCAGTAAAAATGGCTTGACTGCGGTATCCATTTCTTTATATGAGTTCATGTTGACAAACTGACTGTCTAGTGGCTCAGGACGTAGTTGTATTCCTTCAATATTGTTGCACACATTTCTCTTGTTTGTTACACCGTTAACCTGTTTTCGTTAATGGTTTTGTCTGGTAAGACCCTCTTAGGTCTTTCCGTGTTAGCCTGGTAAGGCAAAAAAGGGAGAGTGATTTGCTTGGAAATAATACGTGCTAAAAGTGAGTGATTGAAAGAGGATGTGCTGGAGATAGTTGCCATTGTTATAGCCTGAATTAGCTGTTGGTTAGATGTTTCTTAAGATGTTATGGGAAAGGGATGACAGAGAGGCTGAATAAGACACATAATATTAAAAATAAGGAAAAAATATGTAAATTCAAGGCACTGATGTGGCATAGGGAACACTTTTAAATAAAACGGGACTTTAGGCAACCTGGTCTAGTGGAAGGTGTCCCTGCCCAAGGCAGGAGCATTGGAACAGGATGATTTTTAAGGTCCCTTCCAACCAAAACCATTCTATGATTCTATGAAAGTAAAAGGTCTGTTGCTTTAAATAAGTAAAAGGAAACGTCATGCTTTACAAAAATAATTACACATCTAAAATTGTTATCATCATTTTTACCATGTAAATTAAGTTACATTCTATACATAAGATACAATAATATATGAGGATATCCAGTACAGGAGTCTCTTGTAACATTTTGAAGTATGGGCAAATAAACAAGTTAAAAACATTGGTATCATTGAGCTGTCTATGCCACAACCAGGTTTAGTTCAAACTGCTTATGAGTTGAAAAGCTATTATGGAACAGATAAACAGATACACATAGACATATACATGTTCATCTGTATATGAAGTATACCTGCTCAGGCCTCTTTTTTTAGGAGACTAAGAAAATATTAACTCATTGAGATGATTGGTAAAATGAACTAACCATGAGGACACCTTTTTATTAAATTACTCCAACAGGAAGAAAAGATTACATGAGAAACAGTTATGCAGAGGACAAACTTGAAAGTGTCTCTATCTTGCCTCTTTTAAAGCATAAAAAAACAGGAATGCTTTAAAATATCTAAAGCATAAATGTCAGGAATCTGAAGAACCTTAATCAAATACACTCTTCAGATACTGTAAGAGGAAAGAAATGAATGTCTTATTACAGTATTAGATAAGTGTCCTTTCCTGTAAATAAGGAAATTATCTTGTTGGGAAACGGTAATAACAGGATATATTGTACTTATTTTATGACAGTCTACTCGTACCTTATTATAATACTGAATATTCTCAAAGGTCCCCTCCCGAAACAAAAAGATATTCCAGATCCAAAATGTTACAAATCAGATCTGTAATTCATATGTAATTCAGATCTTCTAGTTTGGTCTTGTAGATTTTCCCTTCTCTCTTCAGGTTTCAGACTGTGAGACTATGCTGTGGAAGAGTGATATGCAGAAAGCACTCTGTCTCAGATCTGTCAGTCATGGGACACTTGTTGCTGAAAGTGTGATGCTTACCCTTCTAGCTTCTGAGGCTATACTACAACATTTGCTTTTGCAGTGTCTAAGGGTCTCCATTGTTCATATCTAGAATAGAGAGTCACTAACGTAAAGTGAGAGAAGCTAAGTTTTGTCAGCAAAATATGGATAATTGGTTCTTGGTGGCATGGAAATGTAAAGGCACATTTGCCACCCTGGCTTATGTACTGTTACTGTGGGATGCTGAACTGAAAATCATTGAATGGAAGTGAATGTCCTCCACTGACTTAAATCTCTGCTGAACAGTGGGAGCTGAGCAGGAAAAGCCTGTATTTTCTTCCTGAACTTCCTTTATTTTCCCCTCCCATCGAATTTAATGGCAAAATCTCCACTGAAGTGCCTACACCTCTGTCTGAGTTGTGTCATTTCCTGCAGCCCAAGACATTAGATTAGTCTGGGGTCTGCTCTAGAGACTGTGGCACAGTGGCTTGGGCTGACTGGAGCTTTCCTACGGAAAACACTGTCAAAAATATAAAACCATGTTGTCCCTTTGAATGGACCAATTGGTAACAAAACGGTCATGGAAGGATAGATTCTTGCTTTTTTAGACTCCTTCTCAATTCACATTATTTATCAAAGTGTTAAGATTACTCTGCAGTACTTTTGGTCCTTTTAGCCAGTGCTGTAGAGATTACATGGTAGCAAGCGTTTGGATAGTGCAATACCTTTCCTTGTTTAGACAATTTTATCATGTTCTGTAATAATAGTTTGAAACAGTAATTCCTTTAGATATAAAAACTCTTGCTATTTTGGCCTAGCGCAGAACTCGAGGTCTTGGGATTTAGCTGTTTCTGTGTCACTTTTCAAAAATTACCCATGAAAAATTATCTTCTTGCAAAATCAGACAGACTGCTCAAACTCTGCAATGAATTCTGTTCATTACACACAGGCAACACAGCTATGATGCAAGGGAAAGTTTAAACACCACACTCACCAGTGCTTTGATAACATATGACAGTGTAAAACGTAGCAATGCACTTTTCTGGCTTGTAAACATAAACTACCCAGGGCCGATTTACAAATAACATGATTAAAAATCTAATTGCCCAGCATGAAATCTTCTTGAATATTTACTCCATCCCAAGCTAATCATTGTGCAGAGCTTTTTTTATCTCTTGAAAACTTGTCCTCCTCTTAGCAAGAGGACAGGGTGCTGTGTGGGTACCAGTTCGAGGAGATTACAGCAGCAATCTCCTGTTGAGGCTGTACTCGCTCTTTTTCTGCCTAAAGCTTGTGGAGCAAAGAACTGAGGGATCTGTCCACTACAGCACTGATAAAGCAATCACGTAGTGAAATCCTTGGCTTTAGGCCAAATACCATTGCCAAGTCTTAACGTTTCTCATGAATCACCATGCATCACCATGACCTGCTACCCTTACCACTGACAACTTTGGACACTTTACTATGACCTTATAGGTCTTTAATCTATTTTTATGCTTATTGCAACACATTTTAATTTGTTTATTTTTTAAGAAGATATTTCTTTCTTTTAAAGCTTGGAGCATGGGCACAGTTTACCCCAAACCTTGGTCAGTTGGTAAGAAGTTTTATAGAGTATTCATGAAGAAGGGAAATCATGGTAATTCATGACTGTTTATGTATCACAATGTTCTCATATACAAGATTTCAAGGTGACGGGACCAGTAATATGATATCATGCAGGGTGGAAGCATGCCCTCAAAATATATTTGTACATGCTGGAGAGTGAACTTACTCCACCAAGGTACATTTTTCTTTGATTTTGGGATTCTTCAGATCAGTACTGTCCCTTTTACTGTCAGTTCCTCTTGTATAATCTCTCCTAGTTCTCTCTAATGTGTGTGCAAATTGCCTGATACACACACTAGCTTTTCAAAATAAGATCAGCCTATTTCATGATAGCACCTACTTTAAGTCTACTGTCTGTCTCCTCTTCCCCTCCTTCAAAGCAAACGAGCCCTGTAAAGTTGCTGTATGAGAATTTTTCCTTTCTGTTACAAACTAATAAAATATGACTATTAAATAACACATTGGACATGGCATTTTAGAAATGGCTTTAACTCTTCTTGTGTACAAGGAGTATCCTTCAAATCTAAAAAAGACAACAGCTCTCTGATAACACTGAAATTTGAAAATGTCATTAGTTTCAAAATAACAAATTACACTGTGTACAGCAAACATTGATTTGCAAATGAAAAAAAACATAAGTGAGTAAATGATGAGTCTGATTAAGATTTTGTTTGTTTCTTTTAATTACTGCCCTTTAAATTTCTGTTAAGTAATTACTGTTACTATGTGATTTATACTACTGCATGGGATTAATTCATTGATATTTTAACAATAGCACACTGTATTTTTGCCATGTGAGGATTAAGCCACTGTTCAGTTACTGAACTACAGTAGCCATAGTTTTGCATTAATGTAAAGTACTTAGTTAAAAATAGTAGAAGGTAATTATATTTGAAGTTAACCCATATAAGGAAGTGAATTCTAGTTACTTAGTACTATTTGAAACACTTATAAAAATATATTGAAATTTTTGCATTCAAAGATTATTGTCTTCTATATTTTACAGGATTAAATCTCTATGTTAAGAAAAAAGGAAAGGAAATGGTGCTGACAGATATATAGAATCACAGAGTCACAGATTGGTAGGGGTTGGAAGGGACATGTGGAGATCACCTAGTTCTAGCCCCCTGCTAAAGCAGGTGCCCCCACAGCAGGTTGCACAGGAACGCGTCCAGGCGGGTTTTGAATATCTCCAGGGAAGGAGACTCCACAGCCTCTCTGGGCAGCCTGTGCCGGGGCTCTGTCACCCTCACAGTAAAGAAGTTCTTCCTCATGTTCAGGTGGAACTGCCTGTGCTCCAGTTTGNAAGAACTGAGGGATCTGTCCACTACAGCACTGATAAAGCAATCACGTAGTGAAATCCTTGGCTTTAGGCCAAATACCATTGCCAAGTCTTAACATTTCTCATGAATCACCATGCATCACCATGACCTGCTACCCTTACCACTGACAACTTTGGACACTTTACTATGACCTTATAGGTCTTTAATCTATTTTTATGCTTATTGCAACACATTTTAATTTGTTTATTTTTTAAGAAGATATTTCTTTCTTTTAAAGCTTGGAGCATGGGCACAGTTTACCCCAAACCTTGGTCAGTTGGTAAGAAGTTTTATAGAGTATTCATGAAGAAGGGAAATCATGGTAATTCATGACTGTTTATGTATCACAATGTTCTCATATACAAGATTTCAAGGTGACGGGACCAGTAATATGATATCATGCAGGGTGGAAGCATGCCCTCAAAATATATTTGTACATGCTGGAGAGTGAACTTACTCCACCAAGGTACATTTTTCTTTGATTTTGGGATTCTTCAGATCAGTACTGTCCCTTTTACTGTCAGTTCCTCTTGTATAATCTCTCCTAGTTCTCTCTAATGTGTGTGCAAATTGCCTGATACACACACTAGCTTTTCAAAATAAGATCAGCCTATTTCATGATAGCACCTACTTTAAGTCTACTGTCTGTCTCCTCTTCCCCTCCTTCAAAGCAAACGAGCCCTGTAAAGTTGCTGTATGAGAATTTTTCCTTTCTGTTACAAACTAATAAAATATGACTATTAAATAACACATTGGACATGGCATTTTAGAAATGGCTTTAACTCTTCTTGTGTACAAGGAGTATCCTTCAAATCTAAAAAAGACAACAGCTCTCTGATAACACTGAAATTTGAAAATGTCATTAGTTTCAAAATAACAAATTACACTGTGTACAGCAAACATTGATTTGCAAATGAAAAAAAACATAAGTGAGTAAATGATGAGTCTGATTAAGATTTTGTTTGTTTCTTTTAATTACTGCCCTTTAAATTTCTGTTAAGTAATTACTGTTACTATGTGATTTATACTACTGCATGGGATTAATTCATTGATATTTTAACAATAGCACACTGTATTTTTGCCATGTGAGGATTAAGCCACTGTTCAGTTACTGAACTACAGTAGCCATAGTTTTGCATTAATGTAAAGTACTTAGTTAAAAATAGTAGAAGGTAATTATATTTGAAGTTAACCCATATAAGGAAGTGAATTCTAGTTACTTAGTACTATTTGAAACACTTATAAAAATATATTGAAATTTTTGCATTCAAAGATTATTGTCTTCTATATTTTACAGGATTAAATCTCTATGTTAAGAAAAAAGGAAAGGAAATGGTGCTGACAGATATATAGAATCACAGAGTCACAGATTGGTAGGGGTTGGAAGGGACATGTGGAGATCACCTAGTTCTAGCCCCCTGCTAAAGCAGGTGCCCCCACAGCAGGTTGCACAGGAACGCGTCCAGGCGGGTTTTGAATATCTCCAGGGAAGGAGACTCCACAGCCTCTCTGGGCAGCCTGTGCCGGGGCTCTGTCACCCTCACAGTAAAGAAGTTCTTCCTCATGTTCAGGTGGAACTGCCTGTGCTCCAGTTTGTGCCCATTGCCCCCTGTCCTGTCACTGGACACCACTGAAAAGAGCCTGGCCCCATCCTCTTGACATCCACCCTTTAGATATTTGTAAGCATTGATGAGATGCCCTCTCAGTCTGCTCTTCTCCCGGCCAAACAGACCCAGCTCTCTCAGCCTTTCCTCATAAGAAAGATGCTCCACTCCCCTCGTCACTGTTGTTGCCCTCTGCTGGACTCTCTCCAGTCATTCCCTGTCTCTTTTGAATTGGGGAGCCCAGAACTGGACACGGCACTCCAGATGTGGCCTCATCAGAGAGGGAAGATCACCTCGCTTGACCTACTGGCCGCAGTCTTCTTAAGCACCCCAGGTTACCATTGGCCTTCCTGGCCCCAAGGGCACATTGCTGGCTCATGGTGAATCTGTTGTCCACCAGCACTCCCAGGTCCTTCTCCACAGAGCAAAGTAGAAGTCATATACTATGAGTAGTAGTCATATAGTAGTCATATTCTATTCCGTCAATACTTGAATATACATAGCATTTTCAAAATAGGATCAGGGAAGTAGTATCTATGAAAACGGGGTTTTTTTCATGCTGCCAGAACATTATCCAGAATTTGAAAGATAAAATAACCAAATAAAACTACTCTTTAGTGTGTTGGACATTGGAAGAAAGGGAGGGGCATGTGCTCTCTTTGTTATTGTCAAAGCGCGAAAAAAGAACATTAAAAATAGTGAGGTCTATAATCAAGCTCCAAATAGAGATTTCATCCCTAACATGGCGTTGAGGAAGTTGTAAAGGGAGGATTTTATTTCAAGCTTTTCTGTAATTAAAAGAAATTTTAACAGCCCACTCTCAAAATGCAGTTATATAGTAAAACAATGCTTAATGAAATGTTGGAGAAGGGTTTTTTCCAATGTTATTATTAAATTATTTTTCTAAGATTTTAAGAATGGTGATAATTACTAAATCATACATGCAGTTGTGTAAGATTGTTCTTTTAGTATAAGAAAAAGATTCCTTTTTATGACTTACCGTATCTATTATGATGAAATTCTAAAGTACTCACATCAAAAACACAAGCTCAGTAATATTAACCAGCATGAAAATGAATAATAAAGAAGCAAGTCTTGCCCCAGGAAGAATTCTGTCTGCAAATTCACCACTGAGCATTTGTAACATTGCACAGCAAAGCTTCTGTTCCACTGCTATATACCAATGCTACTTCATTTTATTGGAAGATGCATATTTATTTAATTGGGCTTCCACACTGAGACAGTTTTATATGGACAAACCCCTGTATACCCATGGAGATTTCCCTCAAACCCTATCCTTGATAGGCAAGCACCCAGATGAAGCATTGCTAAAGTGAGGAAGGTTATATACAAAAGCAGAATCCTGCTTAACATGATTCATTTTATTCAGTGTCCAGTATGAGAATCACCAGAAATCATTAAGAATCTCTTCTTGGCATTCATTCAATGAACTGAAATGGCCAGTGCTCAGCAGAACCCTACAGCAAAATGGTGACATGTACCCTCATAGGTATATACCTAGCTAAAATGCTAATTGTAGAACCATTATGCAAGTTAATACTGTATTTTCTTCATCACCTATGAACACAGCAGCAATCAGACAGCACTATCAAATGTTAAAGCATCTGAAAATGGTGTGAAATGAAATTCCCATTCTCAGAGAGACGGACTTCTCCACGTCCAGCACTCAGTCCCATCTTATCTTGAGAGTTGTTCAGCACACAGTTGAGAAGACAGAGGGAGGAAGAGTGAGGCGGCTCTTCACTGGTCAGGCAAATATTACCAGCAACCTGTCTGCCTCCAGGATAGAAACTGCGCCCTCTTGATAGCCAGTAAAACCAGCTCTTTCCTTCAGGTGTTCACTAGTGCTGCTGTAGTGCTGAAGACTCAGGGTTCAAGCGGTATCATTCTGTACAATGCCACGATCATTATATACAGAACCTGGGGGGTTTTACTTTTTTTTATTCAAATGAAGAAATACACTGGTAAAATTTCATTAGAAATATGCGTTTTTAAAAGTTGTTAATATGCAGAGTTAAGGATCCAAAAGTCAGGAGATGTCAAGATTCCTGCTGCCCATAAAACACTAATTCTGCTTGTCAGGACTTAGATTTACAGTACAGATTTTACTTACAGCAATCATAAGGCAGCTACAGATGTAATGCTCTGTTCTGAGCATTTGACTTGCAGGCACTGAAAGTCTTATTCTAATCTCATTTACTTACGTAGTTGTGCAAATAACCTACTCTGTGTCTTATTTCTCTACGCAAAATCTTTGCCTATTGAAAAGAGGTGCCAGAGCAGAAAAAATAGAATAGAATAGAAGACAGACAAAGGAGCTCCAACAGATAAAGTTACAAAAAAAAAAAAAAACAGAGAAATCAAGATTTTCTTTCTAACTTGCTTTTTCTTCGATTAAAAAGTAATTGGGAAGAGCTTGAGGAAAAATTCAGAATTTTTCATTGCAGTATCATGGACACGAAGAATTTGTTCTTACCACAACTGTTATTTAAAATGTTGTCCAAGTCATAAAGGAAACTTTAGTGTAGTAACTAGAGTTGCTTTTAGCAGATTAGGGCAAGAAAGAGTATAAAGGAATCTGCACCTTTTTTTCCATGGAGTACTGAGTCAGGGAAACTAACTGAGTTGCTACTGTACTTTTCTGAAACGTTATTGGCTCAGCTGCATGCAAATCCTATTCTCCCTAATTTGGAGAACAGATCTGAACCTGAATTGCCTAAGTAGCAAGTTAGGGCCTTCCCTGCACTAGGTAGGGGTTCCTTAGTTGTGTCTTGCAGCTATTCCACCTTGTACAAGTTATAGTAATCGCTCCTTATTGTCCAAAGGGAATCAGACTACTCCCATGGCTAGAACACACACCTAACATCATTCCTAGGATCAAGATCTTCCTTAGTATTGAACAGTTTTGACAAAAGATGTGCACTTCAACATAGTCACAGTAGTTTTTGGGCTGAGCTATTAACATGGGACACGAAGAGGAACAAAGAGGTTTGATCCTGAATCTTCAGTATCCTAAGTGAGTGCTCTGTTGGCCAACAAGCAGTTTTCTCTGGCTGGGAATTCCATTGTGGAACCCGAAGCAATGGATCCAGGTGTTAATTTTTTCTGGTTTAAGTCGGTTTTTGGGGTTTTCATAGCAGGTTCATCCCAGTGACAAGTTCACATTTTGATGAGCTGAACATTTCTGATGAAAAACTGCTTAATGAAAAAGATTCCTGACCATTTGTAATTAATACACTGTTTTGTATTACACTGTTCAGTGAAGTTTTGAACACATGGCCTTAGGGATAATATTTTAAACAGTTTCTATTAATTGACAGTGTTATTCAGACATTTTCTTTCCACCCCGACCCTGGTCATATGCCTGAGTTATATTAATGCAGCAATTATTTAGATCACTTTTTTAAATATCTCCATTTTTTTCAAAGGGTTTTTTACTTAAAATGTTTTCCGATGCTTTTATGTCTCTGACTCATTCTCAAGTAACAAATTTTTTCATGTATTATTTGGAAAAAGACATTTCAGAATCCCTCTAGAATTATTCAGTTTAGAAAACAACCTATAGACATAATTTGCTGGAGGCAAGATAGCACTGCAGATTAAAAGTTTACATGAAGGCTACAGACAAACCAGTATTTCTTTGAATCAGACTGAAACAGAAAAAAAATACACTTCTGCTAGACCTGAAAGACCTTTATTTAGTATTTCCTCAAACACTAAAGTATATTATTACATACCCAGTAAACTATTGATCTCCACTCATTTAATATGTACTCCATTTATATTCTGTTGTTAATGCTAGATCATGTTCTCAGATTCTCAGAAACACATTTTAGCTTCATCAGAATTAGACAAATTATTCATAGGTGATATCAAACTAAACACAAAGAAAAAAGATGTTTCATAATTCTTTCTAGGTGTAAAGCACCTAACCTCCAAAAATTACATGTTTCTTATGTATAGATAACAGGTAAGAAACACACTGACACTCTTGAAAAATAAACAAATTTCAAAGTAAATAGAAGAAGGGCTTTGAGATCTTCCTTCATGCCACTGTGATAGAATTAATTCATTTCTGCATGTGACTTTCAGTACATCATTATTTATTTCAGAGTAGGCTACATTGGAATAGAAAGCAGATTACTGCTTAGTATCTCCTCTCACTTGTAGTTGTTATGCACTATTTATATATACATATACGTATACACATATGTATACTTATTTGCCGGTTTTTTTCAAATGGAATGTCTTTATCTTAGTCCTTCCCTTCACGCTAAAATGAAATGCTAATTGCTGTTGTTCCTTTGTAAAAATAGTCAGTGGAATGCATGGTTTTATGTGGTACAACAAATTAGTAAGAACATCTGAATCGTAAAATGAAACTGCGAAGTTAATATCTGTCCTGATTTTGCTGGGATAGTCACAGAAACAATTTTCTGTTCAGGAGAGCTGCATTTTTAAGAAGTCTGCAGCACCTGAATAGGTGGGAGCAAAGTCGATAAGACACTTTGTTGTAGTTTGTGGCCGGCCACGGTGTGCAGGTTTCCATAGTGATCAAGATCTTTAGCAGTTTTGAGTAAGCTGAATGCCAAAGCTCGGAGGAACGAAAGCCAGGGCAGCTGACCCAGGCTGGCCAAAGCAGTATTCCATGCCATGAACAACACGCTCACTGTAAACTGGAAAGTTTCCTGGGGATGGCCCTCTCTCCTTCCCAATGGTCACCATCCCTGGAGAGTCTCACCTGTCCTTCTGCTCCCAAGGCCTCTCTCCCCTTTGCTGTGACTGTCGCGCTTTCGCTGGAGCTGTGGTGCTCGCAGTGTTTGACATCTGGCATTTGGTGCTGGGAGCACACAGCTCGTGGACACTGTATGGGCTGAGTATAACTTCGTGTATTTTACATTAGTATTGGTATTAATATTTTTATTAAATCTTTCCATTTCAACCCACAAGTCTCCTTTCCTTTTCCTGATTCCCCTTCCCAGGTGGGGACGGGTCATTGCATGACAGAACAGCTGACTAAATGAAGACAATATTGTCATTCTTAAATCATAAAGATAAATTTGCATGTATAATATTCAAAGAGTTCAAAATTAGCCAGTATTTCCAGTGATGATAATGGGACTGGATGTCTCAATTTTTAGCTGTTCAACTTGAAATATCTAAATCTCAATATCCCCTCTCTGGGTATTAGGGACTACGTCATGATCTGCTATTGTGTCTGTGCTGGTTTTGTCTGGGATAGAGTTAATTTTCTTCATAGTAGCTAGTATGAGGCTATATTTTAGGTTTGTGACCAAAACAGTGTTGATAACAGAGGGGTGTTTTCATTACTGCTGAGCAGTGCTTACTCAGAGCCAAGGCCTTTTATGTTTCCCACACCGCCCCACCAGAGAGTGGGCTGGGGGTGCACAAGGAGCTGGGGAGGGGACACAGCCGGGACAACTGACCCCAACTGCCCAGAGGGACATTCCACACCGTATGACATCATGCTCAGCATATAAAGCTGGAGAAAGAGGAAGGAAGGGGGGGACATTCAGAGGGATGGTGTTTGTCTTTCCAAGTTCCGTGTGACCAAGCCCTGCTTTCCTGGGGATGGCTGAACACTTACTTACCTGCTGATGGGAAGCAGTGAATTAATTCCCTGTTCTGCCTTGCTTCATGCACAGATTTTTCTTTACCTATTAAACTGTCTTTATCTCAATCTGTGGGTTTTCTCACTTTTACTCTTCCCATTCTCTCCCTCATCCCACTGGGGGTGAGTGAGCGAGCAGCTAGGTTAGGCTCAGCTGCTGGCCTGAGTTAACGCACAACAGGTTTCCTATTGGGAGAGCAGTTCTTCAAACATTTAAACCTTATGGAAGTACAGTTCCAGATTACAGGAGAAGTCGTTCTCTGTTGACAGCCTTTTCCTTGCAACAGGAATATTCATGAAGTGACTTAAGCCAAAGGGAGGAATGTGAAACACAAAATCAGATCTCTGTTCTTTATCAAAAGCTAAAAACTCCTTCTTTGTATCACTCGTCTTACTTCAGTGCCTCTATTCTCATGCCCCTACTTCCATTTCCTTAAAAAAAGCCCAAAAAGTTAAATGAATCACATCAAACTTGGGCTATGACCAGAAGACTCTTATTACTAGCCAATCCTCCTAACCCTTGCGATGTTTACTTCATATTTTGTCTAATATTTAACTGAATTTCTGAAGTGTACCTACTTAATCAAATCATTTCCTAAATCTCTGCAAACGACCTTCCTTTCTTTATTCACCTATTTGCATTTCATAAGTGACATGCGCACTAAGCCTAGAGATTTAATATACCGAGTCTGGTGTTATTGTCCATAGTTAAGAGGACAGCTGTGTTTACTGATCGCAAAAATTGTCTCTCAGCTTGCCCTGAAAGTGCAAAACACACAAGCCACTGTTTTCAACCTTAGTCACAGAGAGTAGCTGGTCACCCCCTCAGCCATGGCATCCTGCACATGTACACACCACCCCTAAGGCTCCTCTGACCTCCTGGAGCCACTCTGCAGGACAAGACCTTGTACCTGGCCTCCCTGCTCTGGACACAGTGATGTCAAAATAAGGAAAAATAAGGCTGATGATGCAGCACTGGGGAACGCAGGTGGCACCTCTGTTCCATGATATTTACCCCAGCATTGCTTGAAAAAGCTCTTAGAACACTTTCCGAGCTGTGTACGTTCCACCATCCCTCTTCTTTTTCTGAGTGAGCTAGGAAATACTAACAGATTTTAACTAACTCTAGGAAACCCGGCTCCACTGCTGTAGTATCACTAAAGTGGGCTACTGAGGCCACTGTAGAAAGGACATCTCCTTGTCTGAGGTCTCCAGGATTTCCTATCCTCACTATTGATGCTGAGAAGCTCTGGCCAAGTAGAAAGTTATCGAGGAGCTCTTTCACTAGCTGAGAAGGAAAAGGAACAGGAAAACAAATAACGAGAGCACAGTATTAACTGTATTAATCTTTAACAGTACTTCACAGTGCTAGAGGAGGGAAGTGGCCCCATGTGTCCCCATTCCCTTCTCCAAAAGCCACGAGGAAAAACTTATGCCATTCTTCTACACCCTCACTCTTGTCTTGGTGGTCTCTCCTGATTTAAAGACGTGGGATTTTCCTCCTCCTTCAGCTGCGTGTTCTGACTCTGCACGGAGCTCACCTCCACACTGTGCAGCTGCTCTCATTTCAGGGGGTGCTGCCACCAACAAGCACATTTGCCTTCATGTGATAAGATTGCAGGCGATCGTTTCATTGATGCAACACAGCAAATAGGAAGAAAAGGCATGAAGGCTCCTCAGATTTCCATTTCCATAAATCTTGCCTGAGGCTCCAGCTGGAGCTGTCCTAGAGGGGCCATGTACAGTACAGTACAGTATACTCCGACTGCTTCTTTAGCCAAATAAATTTTGTTGATGAGTCGTGTGGGCACTGCAGAGCATTTCAAAGACCCATCTGGCAGAAAAAAGTCGCTCGCCTTCAAAGCGTAGTGTATCTCAAAAGGTTCAGCATTTGGATTTGGTTTGAATTCTTGGATCCTTATCTGAATTCCCTAAGACTGTATAACAGGCTTTCTTGCAGAATTTCTGTCATTTCAGCTTCTAGTTAAAGCCACGTAATAACACAAGAAAGATTTTTCTGCTGGTATTTCTGTCAAAAACAGAAGTGTATGTCAGGAGGTGGGGAAAGTGGAAGAACCTGAACGTATCATAACTTTGAGTAAGATTTGGTACAGGATTTGTTCTAGAAATTGAGGATTCCACTATATCACTTGGCTGTTGTTTAGATATTTATATTATTTTAGGGGCTGACTAATTTTGTTTAACAATACCTTCATATATCTTATGTTTCTACTAAATTATCAAGTTATTTTCTGTTTATATTCCAGCCTGCTAGCCGTGTCTCCTAATGTGGTGATCTTTAATTTGAATGGAGCCTCGAGTTTGCAAAACACTGCTTATAGTCGCTCAGTTCTGGTTTGCTTCAATTCTACTTAACTATTCCTATGAAGAATGTGAAATGCAATGGCTTTTCAAAGAACTAATCTTTGAAAAGATTACATTTAGTAACTCAAGCCTCAGCTGAAATCTCACTGTGCTAACTTTTTCTAGAAAGATTTAAAGCAACGAATGAATACTTAAATATTTTCCTTCCTCTATGGGAATACTTGCATTTTCTTATCTGCATGACTTTGGCTTAGCTAGCAGATTGTTATATTTTGCCTAGGTTCCTGCATGCAAAGAGCACATCCAGAACATTCATTCACACTTATAAATTTGTGGATAAAATGTACACCTTTGTTTTAAATTCCTTCCATTGGCTCTATGAATGCCTGATCTTTTCCAATTTTTATCACTTAGTAGATTAGACATAAGATAGATCATGGAATATCTGGAAATACATTACAGACTGTCTTTCATTACTTCATCTGGATGGCTCATTTTGTTCACAGCTGCTGATAGATAGAATCTGTAAAACCTGAATTTTCAAAGTACTGAGTATCTACTAGTTCTCACAAAGTGGAAGTACAGATGATGAGTGTTAGTTTCATAATTCTCTCTTCTTTCACCAAGGACTATGTCCGTTACAGTACCCTAGCGTAATGACATATGTATTGGCTAGGAACGATAACAGGTTAAAATTTTGAGAATACTCTCGGGACTAGATCATGTCCAGTATTTCTCAGGGTATATGTACACCAAATCAGAGAAAGGCCATGCATCCCATTCATAAAAGATCAGTTCTTACCATGATTTCTCTTCCAAAAGCAGAATGAACTGTTTCTTGCTAATGTACCAAACACCATTAGCTGATGAGGGAAGAAAGTATTTCCAAACACCTAATTTCCTGTTAGGTGCAGTTAGGGTTTTGAAAATACTTTACTGTACACTGCCTTAAAACAGCCTCTGTGCACTTTGCTCTTATTTCAAGAATGTGTAAGCAAAAGCAGCATGGAGAAGCACATTAAAGGCAAAGTAAGATCACCGAACTTTTACAGTCTTTAGGAGAAAAGTAGGAAAGGGAGAGAATTAGGATGCTCATACACTAAGCAACATTTTACTTTAACCAGTTCTGGAATAACGCACTATTCAGGATGAGTAAAGATAGTGATAGCATTGTCAAAATAGGCATTTGTCTATACTGGAAATGAATTGTTAGAATTGCACAGCAATAATACAAACTGGTCAGTTCTCGATTTATCATGATAGAGGAAGAGAAAAATCGAGGAAAAAGTGAAATAACCTTGATATAGTAATCACAAGAATGTCTATAAATTACTTGTTTCTTTAATACTGTTTGGCAAGGTGCAAGCCAATGAACATCACAAGTACCAATGAAAACTTGCTGGGGGGTTGGGGGGGGAAGACTTGATTTTTCAAACACAAACCATCGTGGTAGTAAAGGGTTTCATGCTTTAGTTTCTTCACATTATACTCTCACTTCTGAGTGCAAACTTTGCCGATGGCAAAGGGAAATACAAAGTGTTGACAGTTAACTATAGCTAGCCACCTGGCCATCCATTACACCCCAGATGTGAATTGTGAATTTTTAGATTCTTTCTATTTGAGGAAAATGCTTCCTCTGATGTTCTTGAGCAACACTTTTCAACTGGAGAAATCCACAGATTCTTAGTTTGATGGACTCGTCATTGTAGTGTGGGCCTACGAAAGAATGATGGGGACATAGAAGAACAAAGGACCGTGTGGCGTATTTTTGCCATCTGTCTTCTTGTAAATTGGGTACGCATTTCAGTCATTATCTGGTCCATAGAGGTCCACTTGAGTGCAAAATACTTCTTTGATAGGTAGGTTTTCTTCTTTTTGTACTGCTTAGTGAGTAGTTCAGCTGTGTTGGTAAAAAACCTTTCTCAATGTGAAGTATCTTAAAAGTGAGCAAAAATGTCTATCTGTTACATATCTGGCTGAAGCAAAGAACTTCTGAAGTGAAAAATGCGATCACTCTTCCTGTACTCTGTACAAACACAGGGATATCCTCCATCTAACAGAAAGTACGGAGTACAACTTCACACTCTGCGTGACTGAGACCAGAGACTTATGCCTCGCCTCCCACACCCTGCTTTACGAGGCTAACGGCAACTCTAAGTCAGAACTGCTATACTTTGTGACTGGGACTTAAGGGCACTACCTGGTCATCGGTTTTACATCATGACTAGGCAATCAGTCCAACTGTGGCATGCTTTTTTGTTGTTGGGGTTTTTCATTTGTGCATAGGAAATGAAACAGTTCCAATGGGGGTTCTCTGGACACCACAGTCTCTATATGAAGTGATGGTGATGGCAAAAACATGGGATGTAGGTTGGTTTCTCAGTCAGAGTAAGATTCAGCACAAATGTGAATCTTGATGTCCTACCTACTCAATGAATGATCTTGTCATCAGGGCAAAGTTATTCTGTCTTAATCTCTTTCATCAGTTATAGCCCAAGACGTTATTCTTGTGGTAACNGTGGGATGTAAGTTGGTTTCTCAGTCAGAGTAAGACTCAGCACAAATGTGAATCTTGATGTCCTACCTACTCAATGAATGATCTTGTCATCAGGGCAAAGTTATTCTGTCTTAATCTCTTTCATCAGTTATAGCCCAAGACATTATTCTTGTGGTAACAAATGTAATATATTCCTGGGAAGAGCTTTGATGTTCCTGACAAAAAAAAAAAAAAAAAAAAAAATTCTGACCAGATCACGTACAGAAAAAGCCCAGGAAAATGGATGACAGAAAAGCTGTACTATCTGATCTATGAAGTTGAAATAAAGGAAGCAACTACACCTCCGGAATGATACTGGTTTAGCCTACCCTCTCTCCTCTCTCTCCATTCAGGAATGTGTGAGCAAAAGCAGTGCCCCTATTAGCTTCTCAGGGTATAGGGAGGGGTGTGACTTGGGTGGGAAGAAAGTGGAAAGATGAATTAGTTTCCAGCAAAGTTTTACTAAAGTCTGTTATTTCCTCCATCTCTTTAAAATTCAGTAAAAAAAAAAAAATCACTTTTTCTGTTAACCATTTATTACCTCTAAGACCTGATTCTTGCTTTTTACTGAGGCTCCTCTATACATTTTGACCTAAAACTAGAAAAAATTGGCAAGCTCCTTGGCACCGTCAGAGTGGCAGAAAGTATCCGTAGAGTTACTGAGAATGCCTTGGGTCTTTCATTTTTAAAAACCCACAGTCATGTGTCTCTTCATCTGCTTCATGCTTCTTCATCTAGTTTTCTTCAGAAGCTCCACTTAGCAGCAGTGGCACCTACAGGACGGAAGGCAGTGGAGGCTGCTATGTCTCAGGCAATCACTTCACATGATCAGAGAGATGCTCTACTGCATGCTGACAGTACACTTGGCATTAATTCCTATTCATTGCACAAAATTAAAATGCATTTTGTAATTTTGATGCAATATCTGGCACTCCAATAGCTTACTTCTGTCTTAACTCCACGCTTAAGATATGCATAGCGTTTGCTGGAAGGAAAGGTTCTGTTTGTAGGCAAAGCTGAAAATTTACCACAAGACACGAGCATCATCCAACTGTCAAAAACAGTTTTTTTCTTGCTGGAAATGAAGACTTTTTTTTGCCCATTTTTTTACCTTTCAAATTGAACTATGAAGTATGGGGTTTTTTTAAAAAAAAAAAAGGAAAAGTGCACTGTGGGATAACCTTATGAGATGTACATCTCGTCTGGCATGATCTTTTTCCAGTTCTCAGGTTTTATCTTCTCTATAAAGTAGCATTTTCCCTGCTGATCACACTACTACCGAAGCCTGAGTTTTAGGGCTTGTAACATTAGACCATTTTTATTGGTCTACATGAGTTTGCAGTGGGGACTTCAAGGTCATTTGGTCACCAAGGTTAACTTTGCAGCAATGAAAAGCAATAAACGCTTTCAGGATAGGCGGGTATTTATTATGAGCATTTAATTTCCCCAAAACTGCAATACTTATTAGAAAGTATTGAAAAAATAAGTTCTTGTTTCCTTTGACATGTCCTTTCTTTAAGCATTCTTCTTAACTTGCTGCCCCTGTGACCTCCTTAGTAGCAGATACAATTCATTTCTTATGCAGACTGACAAAAAAGATGCATGGTATATGGCACTGCATATCTTTACTTCATTATTTCCTCATAGCAAAGACTTGAAACTGTAATGTGTGAGAAAGAAAAGGTGCCAACATGACATTTACTACTGCTAATATGAATCTGATTAATTCTACAACAAGAAACATCATCTTAACTCTTTATCTTCTTGTGTGTGTTTTTTGTTTGAACCAAATTGATAAATCAGAATATTTTGACAAATAACATATACTTGCAGCCCTTGTTGAAGCAAACAATATCACAACCTAGTCATTTGCAGTAAGTTTATTATAAGGGAAGCAAGAAGCTGTCTTTTAACAGTATTTACATTTGTCTACTAAGATTAAATCTGTTTTATATAGTTCATTTACAATATATTTAGCCATAGTTACACTTTATTTTTAGGAGAGCACTGTGGAAGTCAGAAATAGTTTCAGTGTGCTTCGCCATGCCTTATTCTACAGTGCTGTGATTCACCATGTTCAGTGAAAAAGACTTTCTCATAAAGAGGTGTTACAAAAGCCTAATTATTTCATTTGTGCCTTTTTACTAACACAGAATGTTTGCTTTCTGTTTGGAACTTGGGCATCCAAGAACTGACCTCTCTATAGCTCAGAGATGCAGCTTTTTCTTATTTTATGCAGTCAAAATTATTTTAATAACATATTTTTATTTGGCTTGATGTCTCATTGATGACTTGTTTTGGTTTTGTAGTTTAAAAGACCATCTTTCCCTTCCAAGTTATCGGTGGACAGTAGGAGCAAAATTAAATGTTGCAGTTCCGCTTTCTTCAATCTGATGTCTTACTACTTGCATGTTTAGCTGAAATGTTAAAAATATAGAAACTGTGAAAAATACTATAGGATGTGATGAAGTATACACTTATGGGTAAAATGTTTTTCATTAAGGGAAAGGGTAAAAAAAAAAGAAAATTGCATTACAAGGAAGCAAAAAAAAAAGTATTTGATCTACGTATATATAATGTTTCCCTTATGTATATAATGTATATTTAAACATTTATGAAAATTGTAAAAAACTGACTCAGAACATTCAAATACTATGATATTTTTAAATGCAGGGTGACAAACATCAGATTCCAACGTTTGACCTTGTGAGTTAAAGATTTTCCTTGGACTAATTTCTTTTTCTTCCTTTATTGGATCAAATTTAAAATGTCCATAGAACTATTACTGTGGAGAAAAATAAGCTGGCTGCTAACACAACTGCCTGGCCATAAATAATGGAAAAGAGGGGGGAAAAAGAAAGTGGGAGAAAAAGAATTTATGAACCAGTACTAGAGGAGGATAAACAACATTTTGCCAAAGTCCATAGGCTATTGGTAAGCAAGCGAGGTTTGGTTTGTAATACCAAAGCAATACAAATAATTTTGAATGCAAGCAAATGACACATAGGTCAGGATTTTAAATGTGAACACATGCTCCAGAGGAAACCATACAGGAATAAAAGTTGTTCCTGTTTTGTTAGTTTAGATTCTGAAAGAAGCTTTTGTGTGTAAAGATGTAACACGATCCCACGCCTGGAGCCATGCCCCATGGTACACAGACCGCTGTGTTTGTCCCAGTGTACCAAAGGTAGAGAAACTTGCAGCCTGTCTATCTCCGGGCTGGCACCAGCTTTTGTGAAACGAGCTTTACTTTTACCAGAATGATACCAAAAGGGATCTTTCTTATCATTCCGCAGGGGGTATTTAGCAAGGAGAGTGTCAGCCCTGCCGAAGGTAAATCTTGATGATCATTGCTTTAAAAAAAAAAAAAAAATTAAAGAGCAGTTCTGTTTCAGTATTATAAACTCTCCTCTTTGAATACCTTCCAGAAATCTGCTGGTTTAATTTCTTAGTCCCATCTGTTTCCCTCTCACTGGCTATATTTGTTAGTATTTCCTCAAGCAGCATGTTGTATTGCCCTTACTGTGCTGGAGGAAAAGGGCATAGATTGATCATTTTACAGGACAGGGAAACGTTTATTTTGGGCTGGAGTAGAGTGCATTTCCTTGCTTCCTGCCCAGAGTTACAGAAAAAAAAAACTTCTCCAGAAAGAAAAAAGAAAATAAAAAGAAAAAAAAAACCCCGAGCTTGTTTTGGTATACCAGGGAAAAAAAGAGGCAGCAATGTCAGGAGGGCCATTAGGCTGCTTATCTGTCTTTCTACTTTGGCACGTGAAAGCTCCCAGCTCAGCATGCCATGTGTCAAATCTATCATTTGATATGTCAGGAACTATTATTCCCTCTTTTGTCACCAATTTTGACCAAAGGATGAAAAATTGCTGTCTTACACAGACAAAATTATTGCTGAAAAAAGGGTAACTATGGCACATAGGAGTAGGCCAAGGTGAAACCTGGGGAAACTCTCCTTAGATTAGGTCTGGGTTAAGAGAATATTGATCTGTGTGCTAAAAACTGTTGATCTCTCTCTGAGCAGAGGATGACAAATGGTAGCAAACAAAAAATTGAGTGTCTCCAAGGACATTTGAGCTGCTCTCTGTTTTCTGTGACTATTTGTTTGGTTTGTGGGTTCTACTCTAGGGATTTAAACTAAAATAAGCAAATATTAAACAGAAAGGAAACAGCAGCAAAATGATACAGTGAGAAACTATAGGAAGACTGCAGTCAGTTAGAAATTAGACTGGGTATTAAAACCGATAAAAGGCTTAAAGATAAGAAAAAGCATGTGTTTACTGCAAAAGTTTAGCATATCATAATTTTTAGGTGGTTGGGACCAGTTTCTTTTCTTTACAATGTTCATGCAATTTTATTATTGCAAATGGAATGTCAACTATACTTCAAACATCATATTGTTTTATATGAATTTCTGGAACATTCATTTCAAGCATTTTTAGAAGAACAAATTTCATGATGCTCTCTATAGGGGGTTGACAAACAAATTATGTTAAAGGCAGTAATAAGCAGAGGCTTCACAGCAGCTTGAGCATCTCTTGAAACCAGGAGCAACATCCTCTTTACTTCATTGAGCATATCCAGAAATGAGAAGAGTGAAGCAGATAATCCAGCTCCCGTGCTCAGATCAGAGAAGTAGCTGTAATGGTTGATCAAGCACTCAAGCAGGACAAATACATTTTTTAACTAATAGAAGAGGCAAGTAGGTAGGTAGAGAAGTCCAAGGAGAAGAGACGGTTTCATTGGAGGATAAAATTGTAGCCAGGATTCTGTTTTCCTTCAAATTTTATCTCTAGAGCACAAATTTGAATAAAGTTGACAATAATGGTCATGAAAGGCTCTTTTGGTCTCAGGGAAGCTGAGGGGTGCTATAAAATCGTGCCATATATAACCAACACTGAAACAGGGATTTATTTTCTCAACTTGGAGACCTAGAGCAAGTGCGACTCTCTGAGTTTGTGTTGGCATGAACCTTGGGCCTCCTAAGGCCATCTTGTCCAAACAATGCTGGTGATTCAGAGTCCCTTCAGTGCATATTCCTCCCCCATTCCCGCATACAACTGCCCTGTATCTCCTGTGACCTTCCTGTATTTGGCACTGCAGGTTTGTCATCCATGCACTTTCCCATGTTCTGCTCTTTCCCACTGGAGGTCACTGCAACAGAGGAGTTGTGGACACTTAATCTGAGCTTCCCACCACTACAAGTGCCCAGGAGCAGGTGGGGGTAGATGTGGCTGACAACATTTTGAACCCCTCAGTGAGCAGAAGCGGTCAAAAGACACATACAGCTTTTGGATGGACGTAGTAGAGCAGAGTGAAAATGCCCTGGAGATTTTCAGGGTTCCCACTCCAGCTGAGCTTTCCTGTTTGCAGCATTGACCTGAATGCTCAGCTGAAAGGTTTGTTCCACTCAAAAATGTTGATTTATCAAAACCGTGAATGAAATATCTCAGAGCTGGTTCAATTTTGATAAAGTTGCTGATGATTCCTTGCTGATTTCCTGCCAGCTTACCTGCCTCCTTCCTGGGCACTCTGCCCTTGAGTCGATGGGAAGACACAAGGACTCCCCAGCTCCTAAAATCCCACGCTCTTTCACCTTCCAGCATCTCACCTGATGGGCCGACTCAGGGCAGAAACCCCTTCCATGGATATTGACTTTTTCTGAGAAAACACTGATGCTCTAGATGAATGTTGCGCAGTCTTTAATGCCAAGCATAGCATCCTAGCTTGGAAAAGTAGTTTAGTCCCACAAATTTTTCACAACTAATATTGGGTTTGACTATTTTGAGGCTGAGCAGACAAGTTTTGGCACTCTTTGCAATTGGCCAGAAAAGAGAGGCATGGAAATACTGAAAATGTTACATCGTTTTGAGTTGATACTCCGGCATGTTTTGCTTAAAGTTGGTAGAAATTCTTTGAATAACTCAAACATATTTTCAGTGTAAAAAGTATCTCATTTGAAACTGATAATTTGCCCACATAGTTCAGTTGTGATAGTTTCACTCCTCGTCTCTTGTTTTTTCAAGAGAATTAAAATACGGTGACAAAAATATTTTGTTGTTTAAAAGAAAATCAAGCCAAAATGTCAGTTCAGAAAAAAACATATATGTTTATTTCATTTCTGTTTTTCCAGACCAGAAAAAAAGTTTTCATCATTTGGTCTCCTTATGTGAAGAAGGAAATGCAAATCAAGTTTGGGGGGTTTTGTTGGTTTGGTTTTATTTTTTTTTCCCACCAAGACTGTGTCAGTGACCAGCCAGATATACTTTCCCTTCTCTTTGTATTGTTTCCAGTGAAGTTAAATCCAGGCAGACGAGACGGACAGAGAGCAATTCTAAGCACATTTCTATTGAAATATTTAGATTCTTTAGAACATAGAAGCCATAGAACGTCCTTTGTTGGCCGTAGCTCTAAGGATATGTGCAGCATGTTATTCAACATTTTACTTCCCTCAGAGAGAAAAAAACCTGTTCACTGCACGAGTTACTCATATACTCTTGTGGATACGCACTTGTGATTGTTTCCCAGTTTTGGAAAGCTCTGTTTTCAGTTGAATAACGTCACAGAGACATAGAACATTTACCCTTTTAACTTACTATTAGCTCACAGGTTAGTTCACAGGTTCACAGTGAGGAACAAGAGAGCTGAGCCAGTGAAACAGCTCATTACCCTCAAAAGAGACAGCCCTGCCTCCTGCCCTAACCCACTTTCTTCTCTGATACCCATGCTGGCACTTGTCTGACCCCTATGTGAGACAACTCAGCTCACTGCACTGGCAGAACATTGTTCTTGATTTTTGGTGGGTTCACTTTCTGTCTAGTCAATTATCTGAACTGATTTACCAAGGACTCATATGAGTGTCAGAGCCATCAGAAGAATCGTGATAAGAAGGTGCAGTTAGGGTCAAAGCATGGTGGGAGGAAGAAAAGAGGAAGGGATGGAGAAAATCTGACTAGCTCAGATCACCTCAAGGAGGACATGAGGGTAGAGTGGTACTCTTATGTGGATGTTGCTCTGACACATTTGCAACATCATTCTCAAATGAGTATTTGTCTCCACCACCACAAAACGCGGCTTAACTCCCACTTGTTTACATGGGGATGGACCTAACAATGCAGTTGTACATTTGAAAAGAGGGACGAATTGGAGATGAGAGAGAGGAACGATTTCCCCTTCCCCTTTTCCTAGGTGTCTCCACAGTAGCACGATGCTGCTTGTCCTCTCTCCCCCAGCTCTACCCACCTGGACTGGCACCCACCCCACAGCAGGAAAACAGGAAAAAGGAGGTAAAACTTTCTGCCACTTTTCACATTTGCGTAGTCGATACAAAAACTACCTTTGGACACCTAAATGATAATGTCTTAGCTCTTTTTAATCACCTACAATTACTGTCATAAGTGTGAAAAATATCCCAGTGCATGCCAGATACAGACTGGAGGATACCAGAAGCAAACAAATATGCTTGTTGGCCACTGGTTTCTAGGTATGGAATATTTTCCTTTCTGCTCTAAGACCCTCATATTTCTCTGGACTGATGGGACAAAGTCCTGCAGAGCAGTCTCATTGCCAAGTTCAAAAAAGCTTCTTAGAATTTCAGAAATGCTTAATCCTTCCCATACAATCTTGCCACATTCTTTCTGAAACCCTCAAAGGGATTGAGAGAGGTCACTGTTGTTCCTTGCAAACCCCTACAAACGTGAAAAGATGTTTGCTTATTAAAACGGCAGAAGCAGTGTCCTCAGATTTGGTGCATCTCCACCATCAATGAGTTTCTCAGAAATGGAGCATCCTTATCTCTACAGGATGCACTGTGGTGTCACATAGAAGATTGATACCAGGCTGTGAAGGAGCCTGGGCTGAGCTGGTGTGTATGTTAAGAAAGTATACAGATTCATACTTTGCAAAATGAGCTCCAGGGGGTCCCCAGGTAAGACCTCAATGTATGGTACAAATTGAATCTTGAAGCCAAGTTTTCTGTCAGGAGCTTCTGAAATGTAGCTTGAAAATTACAGATATCACTAGATACCAGAAAGGATAAATGTGATTAGGTGATTTCTACTGTGTTTTAACAAATTAAAAGAGATACTCCGATGCATTTTTTTCTTCACACATGTGAGCATGTTAATGTCTTTCCTTCTTCTCCCCATTTTATCATTGGTTCCGGTTTAAAATTATGATGTCTTTCTTACTGATAGTAGCCTATGAGTGGTATGTGTTTGTTTGTGAGATAAGTCTTCTCTAGANCTTCTTCTCCCCATTTTATCATTGGTTCCGGTTTAAAATTATGATGTCTTTCTTACTGATAGTAGCCTATGAGTGGTATGTGTTTGTTTGTGAGATAAGTCTTCTCTAGATCACAAATTCCTAAATATTAAGATTCGGAAAACACTTATTAGACCATTATGTCAGTTTTCCTTGTAGCACAGGACTGTTGTCTTCAGGTTTTTGGAGTGTTTCCATCAATATGGTATCTGAGTGTCTTCTAGAAGTGCTTAACTGACAGTTGTCATGTATGGTTCATGATTTCTTCAGTCTTCTTCTAAAGGAAAATATTTTGTGGGCACTTAAAAAAAACAACACAATTGTAAGGAAAAATATGTTAGCTGTATAAAGGTAACATAACCTTCTCTAGGCAAGAAGTACACCAATAACCACAATGCAGCTGTAATGTTAGTTCTGATGTTAATGTTGTAGCTGCATCTTTAAGCCAGAGTATTGTGAACACAGCAGTTCAATAGCAGTTTTCCATAGTTTGCAGTTTGCTACTTGAACATTAAGACATACACTTTTAATGCATATTTCCTCATTTTCTGTACTATTTTATCTAATTTCTGCTTACATGATTCAGTCTGCATTTTTAATGCTTTTTATTAAGCAAAAATAAGCATTTCCAGCAGAAGTATATACACTCTTCAGAAACTTAAATTTTCGTTAATTTACAAGCTCGTATATATAAACAAAAATAAAAACTATTCCCAGCATGCCATCCTGTCTCAATTAGCAACGCTAAACACAGGCACAAGTGACACATAATCTTTGACACTGCTTCATTGTTTTTAGACATTCCCTCAAAATCCTTTTATATTATGTCATAATCTTCTTATTCTTAAGATAACTTAGATGATCTAATTTCCATGACAGCCAAAAAATTGCTTTAAGCAATTATTTATGTGATTATTATTATTATTCATTATAAAGCTATTTATCTCCTATTCAAACATTAACCAGATTAAGAAAAATGATACCATAAAAAGGACTCTTGCATCTCATGGCCCTTAAACTCCAAGGACATAAGTTATCCATACTGGAATACATGCTTCCCTTCTGCTCTAGGCAAAATCTTATAAAAAAGGTGCTGTGCTTCATTTGATTGCCCCATTTTTTCATCTCTTCTCACACACTGTGGAGCTCTCCCTGTATGGAGAGGGCCAGAAAATGGCTGACGTACCACTTTTAGACTACAAATGATTTCTCCTTTTATTGGTCTCCTCAACTCTTATGCATGAGTATATGAATGTGTT
>VZSC01012004.1:0-18415 GCA_013398225.1 Steatornis caripensis
TTTTGTCTTTGTTTCTCACTATGCAAGTCTATTTTAATTTGCAATAAATTAAATTATTTTTCCGGAAGTCGTGTCTGTTTTGCCTATAATGGTAATCGGCAAGCGATGTCCCTGTCTTTATCTCAACCCATGAGTTTTTCATCTTATTTCCTGCCCCTGGCCTGTTGTAGAGCACATGAGATTCGAGGCATAGGTTTATACTGTATTTTATACTTGCATTTAAATGGAACATATTATACTTGGCAGTGGCCAATCCATGGAATGCAAGAACATGCCACAGCTAGTAGCTAGTGGTGCTAGGACTCTATTTTAAGTGGTAGAAACTGCTTGGTTACTGCTATTGTTCAACATCAGCATTGCTGATGCCCTTATCACTTTAAAAAGATGTAGGCATAGAAATAAATACATTTCATACTTTCTCATTGTCGCTATTCTTACCTTATTCCTCCAGTGATGTTATCATCATGTGAGGTCTAATTTAGATGGTAATCTCCAAAAGCCCTTGTCACTTTACTGTCTATTATGTGCCAGTCCTACACCTGTGGTGCTATATAAATGCTAATAATACGTCAATATGCTCATTCTTTACAAGTTCTGTAGGTGGAATTCCATCTGGTTTGTATATGTCAAGTGAGACGTTGGTGTGAAAAGTCCTTAGTGTTCAGAATTTGTGATGGCTTATGAGCAGTTGGGAAATGACAGAAAAAAAGATCACAAAACTGGACGTGCTTGTCATTTGAACAAAGACATCCAGACATATGCTTGAGACAGTGTCTGTGACTGTTACAGAATACCCAGGTGGTGTAATTGTCCTCTAATCTCTGAAAAGCCTTGGTGGAGAAATTTGGACACTAACCAGTCTTTTCAGCCATTTCTGCATATTTTCATCTCAACCCAGTCTATTTAGGGAAGTTTTGATACTTGAGCACTGCCATTTCTTTTTCAAGATGTGTCTACTTTGGACTCTTTGGGAGTGAGCGGTAAGAACTCAGACAGAGCAAGCCCAGGCTCCCAGAAAATCTGTCCTTCCTTCAGCCGGATAACTGGTCTCAGATGGGCAGGTCCTCAGTTCTGGAAAGACCAATCTTGGCATCCGTGTAGCCGTGCAGGAACTCCCCAGCAGGGAGCGATGTGCAGGGCCAGGGTAAGTTTGTATAAAATATGATGATTTTTTTAAAGTGTCTTGACTATTCCCTGTGCTGAAGTTGTGTCCTTTCCCGTGAGACACTGATGGATTTGGCTGAATTAGGCTAGGAAACTTTGATCCTAAGGACCTTGTAATCCAAAATGTAAAAAGCTAGAGAATATAGGAAATAATTTTGCAACCTTTCCCAGTTGCAAATTGGGTGATGTCTGGAAGTATCCCCGTTGGCTGATCTAAATTGTATTCTCAGCTGCTCTAAATATTCATCATTTGCCAAGGATTAATGTAACCGCAGATTACAAAGGAGGGCCGTTCAATGCTTCCTTGGCAAAGAGAAAACAAATTTTCTCATTTCATCTCTTGGCCACTTCCACTGGAACAAGTACTGATTGTGATTAAGCCCAAACCAGGAACTTTTGAAACTAAATAGTCCTGTAATCCATAGAAATCCATCTTTAAAGTAGTACGTATGCATTGCTTCGTGCACACTCTAATGCATATTTGTTACAGAGTTACACAGCTACACAGAAGCTGTCTTGTGGGGCGACACTAAGAAATGGAGGTGGTTTATTGCACTCAGAAAATCTTATCGTCATCATCCGAGGGTTAAGGCTGGTTAGGCAGGACCAGAGCTGAGATTCACAGAGCCGGAGCAGCCCTGGGGCTGAGGGCGGGAGGAGGAGGAGGAGAGGGGGGAGGAGGAGGAAGGCGGCTGCTTGCCTGCTCTCCTCACAGCCTGCAGAGCTGCCGGCCAGGCCACCGGTGCCCCTATGGCGAGGAGCAAGGCCACCCTCCGCACATGGCTAGGCTGCCCCGGGCTGCTGGGCTGTTTCTTGCTGGGCTTTCTTGCAGGTAAGTACAGAGACACGGCTCAGTACGCAGCCTTTGCCGGCTACAGATCCTTGTATGCGACTCCTGTTGTGATTAACTCCCCATCAGGGAGCTTTTACTGCTGTTTACGGATGTTAGAAAAGACTCTTCCCGCTGTTTTTCTAAGATGTTGTTCTGTCTAGCAGTTTTGGTCTAGGAAATATAACGGCTGCATGCTTCAGCCCAAGACAAGCTCTGGTGAACTGACAGCTTCCCATAATGGGACGAGGAGAGATTAATAGAAGAGTTTGAGACTTCTGAGACTGCAAAAACTCCAGGATTATTTTTTAATTTTGATTTCCTGATTTTTACTGAAGATCCATTGAAATGCTCCTGTTCATTTGCTGTTGCAGAAATTAAGGGCAGAATGTAGAGGAGGAGGAGTTTTGACTGACAGCCAAGAGCAGAGTTGCTGAATTTTCCATCATGTACAGTGAACTTCACTAGAACATTAGATACTTTTGTGCAGTCACTTGCAGCATTTCATTTTAAGTCTAAAATTGCGTGTCTGCATCTACTTTTTTTAAGCTTGTGTTGTAGCACACACCTAAGGCTAAAGCGTGAAGAAAAAATCCATGAGGGCTATTAAATATAAAAACAACTGGTTTGATTTAGGACATCCCTGAGCTGCAAATTTCCGCAGCTTGTGCTGTTCTTATTCATTTCCCTGAACATCATCTTTTGGCCATGCTCCAAAAGAGGAAAGGAGATACTGGGCAAGAAGGACCTTTGGTCTGATCCAGTATCACTGCTATGTTCGGACGCTTACTGCAATTGCATTTGGGTCTAACAGCTCATATATATTGTGCATGAGACAGCACATATACTTGGCTTTATTATGATATTTTTTCCAGTTTGGGACTTTCTAGCTACAGTAGTAGAAGGATTTTGGGGTTTTTTAAAGACAAATTCATATAGTTGATACATTCTCTCCTTTCAGATTTATATCAACTGAAAAATCTTTAACTTTTAAAAACTGACTACGGTCACAGTTAACTTTATCCCTTTAATTATTAAATAGACTAACTCCATCCTTCCGCAAATCTGTAACTATTATAATGTTGGTAAGGTGGTTGTTGAGTCCTAGACTTTCACTTCAAATATGCTTATGCACATATCTTTAAATAAATGTATAAATTAAAGGAGTGAATTTCATCATGAGTATCAGGAGTTTAATCCTTCCACTGCAAAAAGTTAATTAAGAACTTAAAATCTAGTTGAAAATTAATAAGAGATGAATCTGCCTTAAAAAGGGGACTGTATTTACCAGCGATTTAGGGTGTGCTCTTTTAATTTTGTCACTTTTTTGGCAATTCAGTCAATTGAATATATTTTACCTTTCTGTTTCACTTCTGTGTTTGAGTGAGCAAACACTGACAGAGGGTGCTCTAAGCCCTGTTCATCCTCATGGTTTTAATGAGACTGTTCAGTACTTTAGGTTGCACATGGGCTCAAATATGTGAGGACTGGGGTTCTTGCTAAGTAGGAAGCTTTTCAAATCTGTTTCAGGATGGTTTACAAAACCGACCGAAAAAACCCCGAACTCTTCAGATGGCTATCATAATGTGAGACAGAAACTTGTGGCTGAAATGAAAGCAGAAAACATCAAGCAATTCCTTCGGTAAGCCTTACATATCTTGGGTTTTGAATAATTTTATCAGTCACAAAAGCCAGAAAGTGATAACATCAGCTCCAAGGAACAGCCTCTGAAAGCAGAGTTGTTATGATGCTTTGGAAGTATTTGATTTGTACAGAACATCTGCGGGAAGGAGAAGGGAGAGACTCACAGCCCTTCTGTTCCCGCACACTCCCCCCTGCCCCTCCTCTTTATTTTGGAAGTTACCTTTTTGGAGCAGTTGTACTGTTAAGCGTATTTCCCTCAAGCTGCATTACGGCCAGTGCTTATCATGCCTTTGTGTTATGGTTTTACGTAAACTTGATTTAATGCAGTCTAAGTGTCTGGTTTTTCTTCACAAGTGTCTGAAGCTCTAACATCAGATAGCTTTGCTTTGTTTCAGACAGAGATGATTTTACTGTATTTGAGATACACTGATTACTATTCATTGTGTTTGATTGATAGTCTGCCCAGTGTCTCCTTAAACTTTCAATTTGAGCAGCTAGTCTAAGTAGAAAATGAATATATTAAAAATAGTACAAATTTTGCATGGTACTGAGCTGTGTGTATAGTTACAACTGATAATTCCTTTAGTGTGGCTGTTAATTGGGTGCTTGAGATCCCATTATACCCTGTCTTCTGTTTCAGAAGATGGAGGGGCCTGTCCATGCACAGTGTGTGTGTGTGGTTGGTTAAGTTTTGCATGATCTAATTGTTATTAAAGATACTTTTTTGCATCCTAGTGCATCCATGCGGTCCTTTAAAAACATCTAGCATGCTAGGGAGATAAAAATGTTCTCTTGTTTTGCTGTGTATTCCACTGGAAATGGAAAAAAAATGATTATTGTGCATATTTATATCTTCTACAGAGGCATAAATATATTCACACAAAAAGTAAACAAATATAACCTGTGATTAGTAACATGTTGGTATTCAACATGTAAGTCAGCAAGTGCATCATGAACATCAAAGGATTACTGACAAATTTGATTTGTGTACATTTATTCTAAAAGCAAAAAGTTTCATATCTAACATCAATTAGCTTTTTAAGTCTATAGGCCTTACCTTATTTTGTATTTGTTGCTCTCAGTAGATTGGAGAGTTCCTGAAGATTACGTTTGAGTCAGAGTCTAGGCAGCAAAGAGATGGATGACAGCATGAAATAGCTCTGTAATTTGGCTAAAGTTTCTTTGCCATAGGGTACTACCGATACCTGGTTAGTCTGTTTGCTTTGATGATGGGCCAAATGCTTCATACTTTTTTTTTCCATAAATTCAAATAAAAAGCAGGAACTGCAGAAAAATTACATTAATACACTATCCAAAAAGTTTGTTAAAGGCATAAAAAACTGTGAACTTGAGAACTTTGATCCATATTCTTCGTTGTTAAAACTGCTAAATCTGCTTTTATCAAGTGGGGAAAACAAACTCTGAGTCTCAGAAAATGCAGACACCTTGATCTTAGCATTGAATCATACTCTGGAAAGGATGAAACAGTTTGGAAGTGTGAAGTTGAAAAAAGGCATCATGTGTTATTCAGTATATTTTTCCTGATGACATATGTAGTATTTAAACTGGAGTTCTTAAGGAATCCAAAGGTACTGAGAAGACTTAAAGAATTGAAGTGCAAAAAGAAGACAGGCAACAAGCTTTGGCAAAGGTTATTTCCAGACCTCAATGCATATCTGCAGTTTAAAAAGAGGGAAAGACAACAGCAGTGAGCAGCAGATTGTGGTCTACACAGAGAGTCCAGATGGATTCAAATCTAGGGGGCCAGGTGGGATTCACATGAAAGATCTGGATGTTATCATGGCAAGGCTGCTGCCTATGAGTTCTGGTGATTGAAGGTGGCAGAAACAGGCTGATGTGCTCATGTAAGGGAAGAAGGACAACCTGGGGCACCGTGCGTGGGTCAGCTTCACCTCAGTCCCTGGAAGGGTGACCCAATATCCTTCTGGAATCTGTTTCCAAACACATCAAATACATGAAGATAGTTAGGGACAGTCTGCATTTTTTTACTCTATGTTTATACAATCACCCTGATCCGCGTGATTGTTCTCACTAAGGGAATGACTGGCTATGTGTATCAGTGGAGGTGTTACAACGGCTCGAACATCCTTGACTAACAAGGCTTTGGACATCGTCTCCCACAGCATTCTCATTTGGAACCTGAGGAAGAGCGTACTGAAGAACAAGCTGTTACGTAGGTTGAAAATAGCCTGAACTGACAGGTTGAAGTGGTACTAACAATAGTATTTGGTACCACTAATTGATGGTAATTGATGGTATCTGACATCCATGGAGCAGCCATTAACAGGTAGCCTGTTGGAAATTTGAAGCTGGTGCTTAGTACTTGGCTGACTGATCAGTGTTCACCATTACTTATTCGTTTAGTGGGCCAAATGATTCTAGACAGATTCGTGTAGAGTAGCCCAGAGGCGCTGGATATTTTTTCTGACTACTTATCACCATTATGTTTATATCTGATCTGGATGTAGACATTGTTAAGAAGGCTTTTATTATTTAAGATTTTGATTAAGAAAAAAGGAACAAATATTTGCAAATAATTTGACATAATGATTTTCAAGTTAAGCTTATTAGTACATGTTATGCCAACAATGTACAAATCCACCATCAGATACCAGAATTATTTGGAGGGCTCCTTTCTGAGCATGTAGCTTTTCTGTATCTATTTCTGCTCCTTACGTACTGTTCATATTCTTTCACTGAATGTCGTTGACACTGATGTTCGTTGCTTGTGTGTAGATGTGGCTATTCCTGTTATGCAAAGAGAGAGATTCAGCTGACTTATCTTAAGGCCTCAGGAAATATCTTCTGCTCTGACTACAGTTTGTGCTTATTCTGATGCAGACTCTGATAAACAATCATGTTATACAGCTCAGACTTTATAAGACCTTACTTTCCACGCATGTGGCTTGAAGATAAGCTTTAGACACACTGATCTGAGGTCACTGTTGTGCCTCTCTGCATTTGCTGCTTACTAATGATTTTCTGTTTTATTCTAGCTCATTTACCAAGTTGCCTCACCTCGCAGGAACTGAACAGAATCTTCTTCTTGCCAAGCAAATTCAAAGCCAGTGGAAGGAATTTGGACTGGATTCAGCAGAACTCGTTCATTATGATGTGTTTCTTTCGTACCCAAATGAAAAGCAGCCAAACTACATCTCAGTAATTGATGATCAAGGGAATGAGGTGATCTTTTTAATGATTAAACTATATTTATGTAAGACTTCTTTAAAGAAACAGTGTCTTCCTCTGTTTTCCCACCCACTCATCCCAGCGTGTGCTTTATAATATGATAAAAAATCCAGTGCAAAGGGAACTCATACTTAGAAATGGTTTTCCAGACTGTGCAGCAGAACAGCAGAGTGGCTGAAATCTCAGTGCCTCATACAGTAGACAGCGGATGTGCAGAGCGGCTGCAATTAACACTGATAGACCATAAGGTATAAGGATGGCAGTACTGTTTCAGCTTAAGGATACATCTAGGCCAATATCCTGTTTCTATAAACAGCCTTAAGTGGATGCACAGGGAAATTTAAGAACAAAGGATTGTATTTAAGGCATACAATTCTTCCAATGTCTAGCTGTTTTCAGCTCAGATGTTCTCTGAGCCTGGTACAATTAGTCTGTTTAAGAATCCTTATTAGACCCCTTTTCCAAGTATTTATGCAGTTAGTGACCCTCATTAGAGCTCTCTTCCAAGCACCTATCTATCTAGTCTCTGTTTTAACATCTCTACAATTTTTGCTTCCACAACATGCTGAATACCACACAGATACTGTCCATTGTATGAAGTACTACCTCCTGTCATTTGCTCTGAACCTGATCCTACTGGCTTCCTATGGTGTCTCCTAAGTTAGCATTGGAAGTAATAATGAACAGTCAGTCTATAGTCACCTTATCCATTTTGTACAGTCTGGGGAATAAGGAAGTACATATATAATCTGATAAGGATTTTGAGCAAGGAGAGATGGGACTGCTAGAGAAGCATCATAGCACATAGGTAGGGATGAAGAGCCCTGGCAGAAACTGAGGAATATGTGCTTGGGGACGACATGAAATTAGAGGTGAAAGAATGGAGAAATTCTTCCAGAAACCCTGTAACAGTCTCTCACCTATAATCTCATAAGGTGACAAAGAGTGGACGTGAACCTTGAGGCAACATGAATGTTACAATAGATAGTGATAAAAAGCAGCACGTTTAACTGGAACTTAAGTAGCAAAGAGGTGAAGAGAAGAGTAGTATTACAGGTGGGAGTCATCACAAAAATACCTGTGGTGGCATGGTTGAACTAGGTGTCTTTTTATTGTCACCATCTCTTGGCAAGTTCCAGCTACTTCTTTGCTTAGGTGCAGGCAGTGACTGATGAGTATCTTCTGACAAGTTATCTCTCTCTGTGTATTCATATCTGCATTCCACTACAAAAATTCAGCTATCTATCCCTAGCTGTTTTTTTGTTTGAACTTATGCATGCTACTTAGAATTGTATTTTTTGCTAACATTTTATGGAAACCAGCATATCATTTGCAATAACCAAGCTTAGTGTAAAAACTTGTGCCTAGAGGTAGCGTGTTTGACCAAAGACTTCTGTTATTTATCGATAGATTTTCAATACATCATTGTTTGAACCACCTCCACAAGGGTATGAAAATGTTACTGATATACTGCCACCATATAATGCTTTTTCAGCACAAGGAGTACCAGAGGTAAGAAAAAAAAACGTATAAGATTATTATTAGCTGAAGTCATATTTTGCAAAACACTTGCTGGACAGAATGCTCCGACTTGTCAAAATATTTTTTGTAGTAGTTTTAATTAATCATTAGTATAAGAGAGCATAGGGACAGCTAGGCCACATATTGTCTGAAGATTAGAAGTCTCCTATTAGAAAAAAAAGCTTTATCAAAGTGCTAGAAATTTGAATCACATAATAAGCAAAAAGCTTTTATCTTTATGGAAAACATTGGATGCATCTCAGATTACTCCACATTACTCAATCATATGGATAGGACTTGCTTAAGTCTTAAAGTAGAAATAACAATATATAAATTTGGAAGACATTTTGGATTAAATGAATGTCTTCAAAGGCTACAAATGTCCCTCACTTAATCTGATAATTCATCATGGAAGAGCAAGTCAGGGACAACATTGCATTACATAGATGAATGAAATCATATAACAGCGAGTGTTTGTGTATTCAAGGAATATCGCTATTTTTTCACGGCCACAGAAGTTTGTCAGTTTAGCAAAGTCCATTGGTTTAATTTCCAACCTCAGTTTATAGGGCTGCTGTGAAGTGCAGGACAATATAGAAAGGTCAGATGTTTGAGTGAAGGCCTCCTATCAAATACTGTCAAAATCTTTTGTTTTTATAGGCACGGTTTCTCATTTGTAGAAATGCAAAAAAATAACTATATCACACTTAATGCATAAAACTGTGAATTTCTGAAAACAGATGCTTTGTTTGTTGGATGACCAGTTGTCACGCAACTGCTTTTCTTTTCTGTGCAGGCAGATCTGGTATATGTGAATTATGGCCGCACCGAAGATTTTTTTAAGCTGGAGCGTGAAATGGGAATTAACTGTACAGGAAAGATTGTCATTGCCAGATATGGGAAGATCTTCAGAGGAAACAAAGTAAGGGTTGTGTTTTATTTTTTCCACTGTGGGTCAGACACTGATCATGGTGGAGCCAGCAGTAGTGAACGTGGGCTGTAAGTTGGAATACACGAGCAGAAGGAAGCCTGCAATGTATCCATTGTGACTGCATTCTAAGGATAACTTCCGAAACAATAAAAACAGATGAATATATTAATGTTCTGAGCCTGAGATGCCCGCAAAATCCTCAGGTAGTTCTTGTAAGAGATTAGTTTGGGGAACACAGTAGTTGAACCAAGGCTTTTTATACTTTTCATCCATAGAACTGTGGTATTTTGAAGAAGTAAGTATTTGACAAGGAGTCTGATGCACAGATATTGAATAACTAACTTCTGACTTTAGACAACTCTGACAAAATTAGTAATAGTGGGACAGTGGGGATAGTGGTCAGTTTTTGTGCCTCAGTTTTATGTCCTGTACTTTATTTCATAGCCTTGAGCTGTGACGAAAGGTGTGACACAAATAATGAACATTTTCACTGTGGTTTGTTCTTCTGCTGAGTCTGTGGTCATTTTCGCTTTCCGCATATGCAACTTCTAAAGCTGTATCTCCATGGAAGTAAACTGCAACATTCAGATTATTCACTGCATTAAAAAAAAAAATTAAATACTCATTTCTTAAAAGCAAATAATTTCACAGGTTAAAAATGCCGTGTTAGCAGGAGCCCAAGGGATCATACTTTATTCAGACCCTGCTGACTACTGTGCCCCGGGAGTAGATGNGCAACTTCTAAAGCTGTATCTCCATGGAAGTAAATTGCAACATTCAGATTATTTACTGCATTAAAAAAAAAATTAAATACTCATTTCTTAAAAGCAAATAATTTCACAGGTTAAAAATGCCATGTTAGCAGGAGCCCAAGGGATCATACTTTATTCAGACCCTGCTGACTACTGTGCCCCGGGAGTAGATGCTTATCCAGATGGCTGGAACCTTCCAGGCAGAGGAGTCCAGCGCGGGAATGTGTTAAACCTGAATGGANATAATTTCACAGGTTAAAAATGCCGTGTTAGCAGGAGCCCAAGGGATCATACTTTATTCAGACCCTGCTGACTACTGTGCCCCGGGAGTAGATGCTTATCCAGATGGCTGGAACCTTCCAGGCAGAGGAGTCCAGCGCGGGAATGTGTTAAACCTGAATGGAGCTGGGGACCCTCTGACACCAGGTTATCCCGCAAAAGGTGAGTGAAAGATCTATACCCTGGGCCATCAATTACTTCATAAACTGTTATTGGAAGTTTTGGGGACACTAGAATTTCATCTATTTTGAGTACAGATGCCAAGAAAAAAGTTGCTTAAAATTATCTTTAGCAGTAGTTATTTTTCCTATTACAAACTAAATTCTGTGTGTAAGTCAGTTCCACTGGCTGCTATTGAGTTAGACAGGGAAAGTAAGTTTTTAGGAAAACGTCTTTGTATGATCCCAGCTTTGTAACTCTTAGAAAAGCAGGACATGTAGATTTACAGACTGTGAAGCAGTAGAAAACAGCCGAGAATTTATAGCCTTTTAAAAATATCTGTGTTTGTTTGTCAAGAGGACGAGTTTAAACTAGGTTACAGTCTGCCATCAAAGAGGACTAATAGCTTTGCTTAGAGGTATGTTTTCTTGCTGATCCTAAATTCCAAGCTGAAAAACAATTAAAATCCTCTTTACAGGAGGTAAAATTTCTATATTAAAAATAACAGTAGCCTGGAGTCTTTTGAAACTTGGCACCTTGTGCTTGTCTTGTCCTTGTAGGCACCCTGAACTCAGTCTGAACTAAGGTACCTACCAGTCCTGTCTGCTGGTGGGATGGGAACACCTGCGTGCTTCTGGAAAGCTCACTGGCTTGTGTGACCGTTGTTGGGGGCATAAAACAACACCATACTGAAAAAGCAGGATAGATATTGTGTGTGCCTGGCCCACCAGATTCAGAGAGACAGTGACTATCTTCAGCATAGGTAAATGCATCTGTGGATGTCTTCTGTAGCTTGACAACAGGCTGCACAGGGGCTGCCTTCACCTCACACACCACCTTGGGCATCCCACAGTCAGCTTTGAGGAGATGTAATAATATGGATGGACAGCAAATCTAACCTTGCATCAAATGTGGGGACTTCTTTTACGCAGTTGTGCAGATGCAGTATTGGGTTTGTGGTTCTGTCGTTACATTTTGGTTTCCCAGAAGCAATATCTAAGAAATTACTTAAGAATTAAAAAATTGATGCATGCTTGTGACTGCTGGGTGGCTGCAGTGTTCAAAAGTATTTCCAGTTTGGTGACAGTTGCTAAGAACACTATAAACTGGACATTTTGTTCTGTTTTCTCAGAGTACACTTTCAGGTATACAGTTAATGAAGGTGTAGGGATTCCCAAAATCCCAGTTCATCCCATTGGATATCATGATGCAGAAGTATTATTAAGGTGAGTATACATCAGTACTCCTCACCAGAAGTCAGTATTCACAAATGTACATCAATTTTTTTTATACTAAGATGGTAAAATCTATGCTGTTACTTGTATTTATAGCTCTTTTGTAGGAGTGTGTGATTCAGAGAATGTGGAAAAATGAAAGGAATCTGTTTCTGCCATCATGTTTTTAAGAATTTTGTAAATCCACCTTGTTTTAGATGCAGTAATCATTAAGGGAGTTTAAGATTTTAGCCTACTGATCAACTGCATTTGTCTTGGTTTTCACTTAATAGTGCAATGGGAGGACCCGCAGCCCCAGACAGCAGCTGGAAGGGGAGTCTCAATGTGTCTTACAACATAGGGCCAGGATTTGCAGACCACTCTCCTACAAGGTCTGTTTTAACACTTGCCTATTTATAAAATACTGCAAAAAAAAAAAAAAATCTCAACAAAAGAACAACGGTAGAACAACACATCTAGAGATATTCCAGAGAAATTTACTTCCTTCTGAGTGGACAACACTTGGTGATAACTATCAGAATTTGAAAATAAATTATCAAAACTATGGTTTTACTCAGTGTCCCCAGTGTCACTGGATAGACAGATTTAGAGGGTATATGTCCAGCCCTATCATTCCAACTTTAATCCTTACTTTAAGGTTCAGACATTGTTTCACTGATCCTTTTAAAAATGGCTATGTAGACATAAGTAGACATTTTTTAATACTGTTGAATTAACAGTAAACTTCCTCCTCACTTCGAGCTTTGGTCTTTCTTTCCTGTTTCTGATGACCAAGGGGACAATAGGACAGCCAGCGTATAGTGGTCCAACAGGGAAGCACTGACAATTCAGTTGTTCCCTTCTGTGCATTTTTCCTGTGTCCACTGGAAGCCTCACAGGATTTCTGCAAACTTAGAACTGTGAAGTGTGGAAATTATTTGGGAGTCCATCAGCTGTTCCCTAGACCTGGTAGCCCACATGGTTGAAAACCCTGAACAACAACAGGGCAGAAGAACTCAAAGCACATATATCTTACTAGTTTGTCTGGGAGGAACTGGCATTGGAACTGCTGGCTTAGTAATACTATGTTTCTGGTTTAAATTTTTTCAGCTCTAACAGAGAAATACAACTGTCCAGGTCTCCAGCACTGACGATGTCTCTCTCTAGCTCACTGAACCACACAAGAAATGCATTTGGTGGTCAAGGCTTTGACTGGCTGTCAGAGACTGTCATAGCATTCCTTCTGGTTTATAACTGATAAGCTGCAATAGATAAAGCTAAAGATCCCTTTTCTATAGGAATATGTCACACAAAAATAGTTTCAGTTTACATCAGAAGTTTTTATGTTATGAGAACTGGTAGCAGAGAGCAGCGAGCAGTGGGTAAAAATGATGTATCGTTATCACTTGTCCGCCTCCTGCAAAACAAGAGTGTGTCCGAAAATATAATTTTGTAAAAACTTCATTGATTATTATTCTTTTCTGTTCTGCTTTAACAGTAGATCAAAATGAATAAATAAGGAAAAGAAATAAGAAAGCGTATTTGACATTATTAAAGTGCTGTTTGGAGTGTCTTGAGAAGCAACAATGAGAAAAGAAACAATGATGTGATTCATCCACAAACCAGGCACATGGGAAATATGTTTAAATGCACATTTTATTATCTTCCTACATGGTAGGGACAGAGGTTTTGTAAATATGGCCTAAGCCTACATACACTTCTGTCTCAGAGTAGCTCTGTATCAAAATGAACCTTTTGAGTCTAGGTAGAAAGTCACTTGCACGTGGAAAGTGTGCAAGAATATGCATGCTCAAGGCACTGGTGTCTGTTATTTTCTGGGCAAAGTTCCAGTAGCTATCCTGAAGTAAGTTTTGATTTTGACAGCTATGCAGATCTGCTGCTGAAAAGATAACTTCAAATGTGAAACTCCTGGGGTTTTGCCAAACACAAAAAAAGTATTGTTTGATGCTTTGTTTCTTCTACAGGCTAAGAGGTAGTGAATACTACGTTATTTTTAGCTCTCTTAATACCTGGATTTCCTTTCTTTTTGTAAAATTTCACAAGCGGACTTTACTGAGAGGGGAGGGATGGATGACTGACAAATCTTAATCACTTAGATCTGCTGTCCTAAACAGAGATTTCAATTTATCCCTGGATGAACATGTCTAAAGACCTTCTCTCTGATTGCTGTCTCATTACACAGAATTGTGCTAGAAAACCAAAGAGTATTCTTTATAAAAGTATGTAATATCCACAATTATCATTTTGGTAAAAATGTAAATGTATTTTTAATTACTGTATATGCTCTCTAATACATGATTATCTGATTGGCTCCCATAAATAACAATTCAATAAATTCTGTAAACATTTGAAAGTTTATAGATGGGCCCACTCATGGGGTTGTTTCTAAGACATCTTTCTGTCAGAAAGTTAACCTGAAATAAAAAACGGGACACTGATACGACATGACAAGCTAGATGAGTGCTGAACACACAAAGTAGAACAGAAGCATAAACTTTCTGGCTTACAATCTATTACCTTGACTTTTTATTACCTTCTCAGTCAGAAATGATTACTCTGACCGCTTTTCATTTCAGAAAAGTCAGAATGCATGTTCACACAAACAATAAAATAACACGAATTTACAATGTCATTGGCATCCTCAGAGGAGCTGTGGAACCAGGTGAGCACTGGGTGTTTAAGGATTTTAATTCCTTCTTTAATTTGTCTTTTGTGAAATTGTTCTCATGTTGCAAGAAACACCAAGTGGTTTAGATAGCCAGGTAATATGGAAACTGAGAAACCCTTAATAGTTAGTTGTCCTGTCCCTCCCATCACACTGTATTTCATTGGCATTCCCAAGAATACATTTGAATGGGAATGCTAGAATGATAGATGTCAGAGAATTTTTTTATAACGCCTGTGATTTTACAGTAGATTTTCTCTTACATTGTTCATATATTTTGTCTTTGCAAAAGTTAACACAATGCAAAGTACAGAAAACTAGTGATGATTTGGGACCTCAACATACTATTGTTGATATTTACTAGCAGATCATATACATGAAAGACTTTGAAGTGAAAAAATACATATAAAATATTTCTTGTCTTCATTTATATACTTCAATAGAGTAAGCAAAGGACTGCAGCTTAGCTTAAAAATACATTTGTAGCACTGGTATTAAACTTCATATTTCATTTGACACAAGTAGGGATGCAATCAAAGGAAATACGGGTAACCTAAATGCATGTTTAATTTAGGATTGATACTGTGTGTTTGTTTCCAGACAGATATATTATTTTAGGAGGTCATAGAGACTCTTGGGTATTTGGTGGTATCGATCCAACTACAGGTGCAGCTGTTCTGCAAGAAGTTGTACGGAGTTTTGGTAAAATGAAGATGGAAGGTAACTTACTTATTACAGACATAAAAAGATGGATATGGAAAACAGCAGCTTTGAGGAGCTGTTGAATGTTCCCATAAGCAGTTGTGTTGATTTAACTTTTCATCTCTACAGAAAGTTGTATTCCTCATTATGAAAGATGCAAAGTCATTGAAGACATGCGGGTGTAGCATGGCATCTTAGTTGGCTGAATTTATTCCCTTATGTCTCTCATGACTGTGATAGTACACTCTTAGTTGTGTGGAATGAAATACTGCGTTAAGAAGAAATGCCTTTGCAATAATGTTTCTCTAAGGAGTTTAGAGAGGATTTTTTTTTTTCACTGCTGTATCGATTAAGTGCTATTTTTTTAAAGTTATTTGTATTAACTGTGGTGATCTTTCACTAGACTTCCTAACTTTTAAGTCGAATTTTCAAATTTAACTATGTGATTGCAGGTTGGAGGCCTAAGCGAACTATTATTTTTGCTAGCTGGGATGCAGAAGAATTTGGATTGTTGGGTTCCACAGAATGGGCTGAGGTAAGTAAAAACAGTGTAAAGAAAGCAAAAGGTGAAAGGCTGTTGTAGGCAGCTGCAGTACCCAGTGGCGTGTATTCCTAGACTGCAATCAATAGCTTCAAGGTAAAATTGGAGCGCAACAGCCTCCTTCAGCTGCTGAGGCCCTAATATATTTATACAAGCTACCTACCTAACTTCTTACAACATAGGTGCAGTAATTCTTCTAAGATGTAAAAATCTACTTTGATTCAAATCTTACGTCCCTTACATGGAAATCTATCCCTTCACTTAACAGAATGATAATATTTCATATAAATGAAATTGGTTTATTTTCTATCTTTCTATTTTTTTGAGACATTCCTTGGTTTCTGTAAACTAAAGTCCAGATCACATACCTGTGATCCATAAGCACACCAAGCCCTTTCTGTGGAAATTAATCGTCCTGGGCAACTGAAAGGGTAGGCAATCGATGAGTGAATAGTTCCAAATTCCTGTAAAACTTCCAGTATTGTAGAGTCTCAGAGGCAGGACAATTCTGTAGTGAGATCCCTGACTATATTCCTGCCTGATAGAAGGATCTAGGGAAATTCAGAAGTGGGGTTCTGAATGTTTTTCTTTTCCGGTTCTTCTTGGGCATGTTCAGTTCTTAACCCTGTAAGTGAATTTGTTCAGCCTCGGTAGGAAATATAGGTCTTAAGAGAGTTTTCATTGCTTTGTCTGTAAAATCCAAATTAGAAATAGAGCAGGCAGAAAATTGTCTGATGAAACACATTTCTGCTGACCTATGACAATTTATTAGTACTGATTGGTTTAACAGAAATTTGTTGTCTTATTCTTGTGTTAGAATTTTATTTACAAGGTTACATTTAGATACGTGGATAGAGCTTTCAAAAGATATAAAATAAAATATTTTAATCAAAATGATACGTATCAGAGGAAGGAACAAAACCAGAAATTTGCTCCCAAACACCAAAGAGTTCCCATCGTTCTTCTGTTAACAAAGCCGAGATTTCTGTTCGTTTGGATTTGCACTAATTCTTTCTCCCATAAACTTCTTGGCTTCCAGCTGTGATAGACTCTGCATCTTACAGTTGGTTTATGGGACATTAGATGACGAAAACATAATTTAAATTATCTTTAAAATAATTTACTGAGAGATTTTAAAGAGTTAACATTAAAGTATCCTCCCACCTGACCTCTTGTAATGAAATTATACTGTATAAAAAACTTTATTTTGATTTCTTTGTCTGTGTATGTGAGCACATATTTAGATGCTGTCAAGAAAATACGCAAAATTGTTTTGACTATGAGGAATGTGAAACAATGCTACTTAAAATATCTATTTCTCTTGAGCAACTAATGAATAAATTAGCAGTTCTTTTTATGTTTGATTTGTTCACATATTGCTACTGCAGTTCTGTCATGTTTTTTATTTAATAATTTAATATCCAGCAATCTATCATCCATTATTTCATGACATGGCGGCTGTACTAGATTAGAAAGCCATGAGCACAATTCATATTTGAACCTCAATATTTTTATATTATTGTTTTCTTGCTTTATCTTGGTGGTGTGCATTCCTCCTCTTTGACACCTAAATTAGATTCAGTTTCTCTGGAGACATTCCTCACAGTTTATATTAATGTTTTCTGCCCCTGCCAGATCTGTCGTCTATTAAATCTTGAGGAAAATTAACCCATGATATTCACTCTCTTCTGTGTAACAAAAAGACTGTGCAACTGTGGCAATATCCTTTTGTTGCACAGACAATATCTTCATTGTTTATAAATGAAGGAATTTCTTTGTTGCAAATATGCTTTTGCATATATGCAAGACCTCATGTATGCGCATACAGGTTTGCTCCCTCCCTTCATATTCTTTTGCAGAATCTCCTCTACTCTTTGTTTTAAAGATATTAATTTCATTATGAAGTTACCAATTGCCAATTCAATTTTTAGTTCGTATGACTTACAAATGGTTAGTTGGGTTATAAATTGAATGAATCAGGTAACAATTACTAACATAAATAGAATATCTATCACAAAGCCAAGACTTAGTAAAATATCCCTTACTGATTAGAATATCAGTTTCAAACATAATCAGCAGTTTGAGAAATATTAAACAAGTTTATGTATATATTTAGCATGAAAGGAATGCTTGGTTCACTCAAAACAGTCAGTCAAATTGATTTTAACAGGAAATGTCACTGCTTTGACTCTTCCCTTTTTGAAAAGGAAGCGTGTAGAAATGACAGCAATACTCGATTTATCAGTGTTAAAATTGAGTTCAGTGCTGGGAGCTCACATGAATAATGAGGGATTGAAAGCGTGGAGGAATTCTGGCTGACCCCGCAGTCACATGTTGCATGTTCAAAAATCACTGCAAGCGCAGAGTTCAAACACGTGCATAACCTTAATTTACCCTGTTTCAATGCTGTTCAGTAATTTTCCCGTTCCATGTTGTTCCTGAGCAATGCAGCAGGCAGCACCTACATTTTATGGATGTTTTCCACAACATGTTAAGTCCCAGAAAGCAGGAGTGAATTTCATATGCCCACATAGAATCACAGAATCATAGAATGGTAGGGGCTGGAAGGGACCTCTAGAGATCATGTAGTCCAACCCCCCTGCTAAAGCAGGTTAGCCTAGAGCAGGTTGCACAGGAATGAATCCAGGCGGGTTTTGAATCTCTCCAGAGAAGGAGACTCCACAACCTCTCTGGGCAGCCTGTGCCAGTGCTCTGTCACCCTCACAGTAAAGAAGTTCCTCCTCATGTTCAGGTGGAACTGCCTGTGCTCCAGTTTGTGCCCA